>JAURVB010000177.1:0-69796 GCA_033002965.1 Piper betle | reverse complement strand
AACATTTTTTTAGAGATATAAATTTATTGAGTTATAAAGCTTCGCTAGCAGGTACTATATTTTTAATAATTGAATTGAACTATGGATGAACAGCAACATTACATGTTGCTTGGTTTGTCATTTTGTTTAGTTCTGTCGTAATTTACCATTAGAATTGACAAAATATAATTCATGGATGTCAACATCAATTTTGTTTGGTTTTCTAATCATTTCTATCATTGAATAATGGAAAATCAATTACAGAAACATAAACTATTACATTTGTTTGTCTTCCACTGATGATGTTCTAATTTTATCACAAATAACCATCAGATGACCTTTCTTAGATGAAATTTCCATTTATACTTGTTTTACTTTTTATATGATCAAATTAGACGAGAATACATTTAGTGAAACCAATACATTGCTTGTTTTCTAATACTTGAAATGTGGAAATCAACAAATCTGTGTGGAAACTGAATTTAAGAACTCACAGAAAGAGTGATACTGGTGGCAGAGTGGCGGTGCCGGTACGAATCTTCTATTTTTCCTTGGGACAAATCTTTTACATCCTTCTTGTTCATCTCATAATATCTGTTTTTATTATCTATCCATATCCATATAAAATCTATCACTCTATCTTTATTAATTTATTAATGGGAACTAACTAATGGTAGCATCGATCAGTAGACATTGGACAAATTATTGTCCACGTACCCGTCCGAAATTTTGCCTTTTCAGACAAAATCACCGAATCGACTAGATCATCAACAGCCGTCGTCTCACCCGCAGGAGAAAGTTACCATATTTCCAAAAACGAGGCAGTCCCGTGCCGCCGTCGCCTCTCGTCGCTTCGTTCGCCCCTCCACCGCCAGAGCTCGCTTCGTGGTTCCCTCGCGGCCGCAGCAAAATCATTTAAGATTGCGCGACGCGAAACCTACTCTACCTCGGCCGTCTTCGTTTTCGGCGTTTGGTTCTCTTATACACCCCTCCGCTAGAGCCCCGTTTCGCGCACTTAAAGGTATACGTGGCTGGTACAACAAAGCGGTGACGGATAGCCACGACGACGGTTGCTGGTATGATGCGAGCACAGCCGTTAAGGCGTCGTGGAGGCCGCCGGCCGAGGCGCCGGGGCATCATGGCAACACGTGGCAGGGCCTATGGCGATGATCGGCGGCAGGGTGATGTTCGCGTGCGGCGACGACAAAGCAAAAGGGGGCGGCGCGCTTGCAATTTGGCGGGGAATGGAAAGGTCAGGGGTTGATCGAGGGCAATGTCGTAAATAAGACTTGACTCGCCCCGTTCGAATCAATAATAATAACTAACTCAAAATAAATCTTAAAAATCCATAAAAAATAGAAAAAAATCCCATAAAATAAAACAAACAATAACATCATAATGACATACTCTATAACTAATAACCTAATCACAAATTTTCTAACGCACTCTAACATCACGGTGGGCCAAGCCTAAAATCCAATTTACGAATCCACTATATATAAAAATAAAAATAACCATACTATACATTCTTTTGTCGATTTCATGATGTTATCATCAGACTTAGGTACTCTTATTTAATCCCCATGGCTACACCAATAATTTAAAATATTTCTGATTCCCGAAGGAATCCGATCGGCATAAAACCTTAATTGGTTTTGCATTTAATGTGATATTTTTCAAAGATGGACATACAAGTTCATTATTAAGTGTAAATGAAAAGTGGAGATGAAAAGATAAATAAAAATTGATTGTTAAAAAGGAGAATCTATGGATACACAAAAAAGAAAAAAAAATAGCACGAAGGTATGTGCCTATTTTGATAGAAAATATTAGAAGAATATAACTTCTATTTGTTGTTATTGTGAAAAAGAAGTTTGAAGGACCTAAAAGTTATGAAAACTGCCATTTATAGAGGTATATGGAAGAGAAATATCCAAATTTCAAAATAAAAAGAGGATATAAAACTTTTGTATTTTTTTATGGGGTGAGTTAGATGAAGAATCAATTATTAGAATATTTTATTTTTGAAGTATATATAATATTGGACAAATATTTTGATGTCAATGGCCATTTTAGTTTCTATATATTGATTATCTTTTATTTGACTTTAAAAATTAAGAGCATGTTAACTAAATTATAAGTGGTTTGATATGATTATAATATGAATGTATAGTTCTAAAAGAGTGACTTTTATCCTTTTTATATGTATGTCATTTTTGGATATTTAAGATATTAAATATCAATTTTATGTATAAACTTACAATTAATTTTACTGCATATTAGTATTTTCATAAACTATAATATTAGTCTTACACATGTTGAAGCCATTACATTATTGATATAAAATTATTATAATTTTTAGACAAAAAAACTTCATGTTTGGTTTATTTTAATTCAGCGAACCTGCTTAACAAATTCGGTCGGACGATGTACAGACGCCGGATGAACGGACTAGTCTGTGTCTGCACTCCCTACAACTAACAATCAATATAGTTTATAATAATAAAATAAAATTATCAATTTTCTGAATTTCAAATAATTTAGTGAAAGAACAAAAAATAAGAATTAGATTATCTGTCACCCCAATTTTATTATATCAGAACCGAATGTAGTCATTATGATCGAGTTCGTCATGTTTAAGTTAATGGTAAGACTACCAATAAAATAGACCGAACAAATCTCCTTGGTGTCATGATAATCAAAGACATTCTAGCCATGCGGCTAAAACACATGTGTCTGTAATGTCAAGAAGGTATAAAAATTAGTAACGAGTGTTACTAGTTTTAAAAATAACTAGACAAATTGGTAAATGGGCATTTATGAAACCCAAATTGGACCCACACTAGTTGATAAGCAAACATACTTAAACAGTACCGACACATACATTGTTAATATTCATATTTAATCGTCCATATTGTTCTCCTTGTTCACAGCATTTGAGTGGCACAAAGCATCATACTTAGAGATGTATTGCATTACACCAATAATTCTCATATCAGCATGTTTGAAGGGAGTACTAGTACGGTCCATATATAGTCTTCATACTCGCATATTCGTGGAAATCTGTAAAAAATACATGTACTTGATTTCGAATAAATTTAAGGGAGCATGTTTGTATCATATTGAGCTTTATTGAAACCAACAAGGGATCTCATCCTTGTAAATTTATTAAACATGTGGAAAACACGTTAAATGGCCTAACATTTGAGGGATCCGATAGACACCATCGATGTCATCCTTAAACACGGTTAAACCCGGACCACATGGAGCTCGTTGGTGGACAACAGTGAGAGAATTACGGACCCCAACCCAGTTTCATCGACACATCTATGGCAAAGCCTGCACCCACCTACATCGAAACCATTATTAAGAAAATGTTGATGTCTCTATATTCATACCAAAAAGCAGTAGTGTTGATTATCATCACATATTCTAATAAAGATACAATGCTAACAAAACTTATAATTCAAACACGTTGGCATGCAAATCAAGACATAATAATTGATAAACTAAACAAAAGAAAAGTAATCTCATATAAATAGTGATAGTATACATATAAATATATATATATATATATATATACATATACAAATAAGTTAATACTCATTAATCATAATAATAATAATATCATAGTTATACAATACAAAAAATACATAATTAAATACAAATAAATACAACATACACATAAATCACCAAATAGATAAATACAATTTAGTAAACATAAATAACACCCAATATTAATAAGTAAATATATCATTATTAATAGCAAGAACATATACATGCATATAATCAATAAATACACCGAATAATACAAAATAAATAATAATAAATAAAATAAAACAATAAATAAAGAAAATAATCATAATATATAAACATGCTTAAATCATGTGAATATGAGTCTAAACTAATATATAGTTCTCCAATACAAAAAACGGTGCACCAAATTGAACTCATGAATCACCGAGTTGGCATATTTAACTTGGTCTGGTTAAATAAACTCAATGGGTCAAGCAGCACGGCCTTGGATTGATCAAGCTCAGATCGGAGAACCAAGTACGACCAGGCAGCACGACCGCGCAGGCGGTACCTGACGTGGACATGCGAAAGCAAACACAAACCGGAATAGATCAGCACACACGGCGTGGCTAGGGTTGCCATCGGCTGACCATGGCGACAAGGACGGGATGGAGCTACGGATTGGCAGAGTTCGGCCAACCTACGACCGAACTCTGCCAATCGCTAACTCCATCATGATCCTTGTCGCCATGGTCATTGATCTCAACCGATGGCAACCCTAGCCACGCCGCCAATGACATTTTCTGGCGGAGGGCACCGGCCTCCCCGTTTGGCCCGTTTGCTTGTGTTTGCTTTCGCATGTCCACGTTCGAGTCTGCCTGCTAGCATTCGTGTTTGCCTGGTCGTGCCCGAGTTCTCCAGTCTGAGCCCGTGTCCATGTCCATCAATCCAAACCGGCCTAGCCGACCCAGCCCAGTAGTTTATTTAACCCAGACCAAGTTAAATATGCCCAACTCGGTTCGATTCATCTCAGTTGACTTGGTTCAATCATTTTCGGACCGTTTTCGTCTGTTCTTGCACCGTTTTTGGTAATTGGAGAACCCCTATATTAGTTTAGACTCATATTCACATGATTTAGCATGTTTATATATTATGATTATTTTCTTTATTTATTGTTTTATTTTTTATTTATTATTATTTATTTTGTATTATTCGTGTATTTATTGATTATAATGCATGTTTATATGATTATTTATTATTAATAATGATATATTTACTTATTAATATTAGTGTTATTTATGTTTACTAAATTGTATTTATTTATCTATTTGTTGTTCGTGTGTATGTTATTATTTATTTGTATTTAATTATGTATTTTTGTATTGTATAACTATGATATTATTATTATTCATGATTAATGAGTATTAACTATTTATTATATGTATATATATATATATATATATTATTTATTTATATGTATACTATCACTATTTATATGAGTGCATTTCTTTGTTTAGTTATTTATTTATCAATTATTATTATGTCTTGATTTGCATGCAACGTGTTTAATTATAAGTTTGTTAGCATTGTATCTTTATTAGAATGTATTGATGATATCAACACACACAACAGGCATGAATCATATAGAGACATCAACATTTTTCTTAATAATGGGTTTCGATGTAGGTTATGGAGTCTGAGCTTGCCATAGATGTGTCGATGTGCTTGGAGTTGGGATCACAAGTCCGTAGTACTCTCCCTTTGTTTGATCCCTGCTTGACTCCATGCGGGTCGAGTTTAACCGTGTTTGAAACGTAGGACGACATCGATGGTGTCTATCGGATCCCTCAAATGTTAGGCCATTTAACCGTGTTTTCTACACATGTTTAATAAATTTACAAGGATGAGATCCCTTGTTGGTTTTCAAACTAAAGCTCCAGAAATATATGATACAAGCCTCTTCCTTAAACCTATTATATAAGTACATGTATTTTTACAGATTTCACGAATAAGAGAGTGTGCAGTATGAAGATATATATGGACCGTACTAGTACTCCTTCAAACCTTGAGGTAGTGCGGTGTATGAGGGTATTGTGTAATGCAATACATCTCTAAAATTCATGACATTAACTTAACTGTTACTTTTGCCACTCAAGTACTGTGACAAGGGTAATATGGACGATGTGAGGGCATAAGCATTGCAAGTATAAATATGAATATTAACAATGTATGTGTGTCGACACTTGTTTAAGTATGTTTGCTTATCAACTAGTGTGAGTCAATTCTGAAGTTTCATAAGTTTCTGTGGGCAAAAGAATACCCATTTGCCAATTTGTCCTAGTTATTTTTAAAACTAGTAACACTCGTTACTGAATTTTTTTATATAATATATGACTTTGGTGGGAGGATAGATAAACGCTACACACACTTGAGCTCAGCATAATTATTTACTTTCTTACTTTTACTTATATTCAATGTGTTTTGACGCATATTTAAGAATGTCTTTCATTATCATGACACCAAGGAGGTTGTTTCGATCTATTTTATTGATCGAATCTTACCGACCAATAACTTTAAACATGACTTGACTCGATCATAATATTTCTGATTCGGTTCTGATATGAACCAAAATTGGGGTGACAGATATAATCTAATGGCTTATTTTGTTCTTTCACTAAATTATTTGAAATTCAAGAAAAATTGATAATTTTTTATTTTATTATTATAAAACTAATAATAGATTGTTAGTTGTAGGGGTGGGTGCGGACACCGAATTTGTCCGTTCGTCCGACGTCTGAAGCATGTCCGACCGAATTTGACCGACCGAATTCGACCGAATTAAAACAAACCAAACATGGACATTTTTTGTCGTCCGACCGAGTGCCCAATATTTTATATCAATAATGTAATGTCTTCAACATGTGTAAGACTAATATTATAGTTTATGAAAATTTTAAAATATAATATACAGTAAAATTAATTAAGTTTATACATAAAATTGATATTTAATATCTTAAATATCCAAAAATGACATACATATAAAAAGGATAAAAGTCACTCTTATATTTAGGAATTTAGAACTATACATTCATATTAATAATCATATCAAACCACTTATAATTTAGTTAACATGCTCTTAATTTTTAAAGTCAAATAAAAGATAATCAATATATAGAAACTTTAAAATAATCATTGACATCAAAATGTTGTCCAATATTATATATACTTCAAAAATAAAATATTCTAATAATTGATTCTTCATCTAGCTCACCTACATGAAAAAAAATACAAAAAGTTAATTACTCATGTTTTATATCCTCTTTATTTTGAAATTTGGATATTTCTCTTCCATATACCTCTATAAATGAGCAGTTTCATAACTTTTAGGTCCTTCAAACTTCTTTTCACAATAACAACAAATAGAAGTTGCTCCATTCTTCTAATATTTTCTATCAAAATAGGCACATACACTAGATGCTATTTTTTTCTTTTTGATAATG
This sequence comes from Piper betle, assembly GCA_033002965.1. Lineage (NCBI taxonomy): Eukaryota > Viridiplantae > Streptophyta > Magnoliopsida > Piperales > Piperaceae > Piper > Piper betle. The sequence continues at coordinate 62,801 of JAURVB010000177.1, read as the reverse complement.
TACTATCCATAGATTCTCCTTTTTTAACAATCAATTTTTGGCTATCTTTTTCATCTCCACTTTTTTCATTTACACTTAATAATGAACTTGTATGATCCATCTTTGAAAAAAATATCACATTATAAAAATAATGCAAAACCCGCGATCTGAGTCAAGGTTTTATGCTTATGAACCGATCGGTTCATACGTTGGTTCGAATCGAGTATGTTTTAGAATATGTGTACTGAGCCGACGCCGGTCGCGTATATGAGCCATGAGGGTTATGCGTACCTAAGTATATGATGATAACATCATGAATACGACAAAAAAGAATGAGTTATTAGAATATATGAGAGTATGCCAGTTATTTTTTTATTTTTATATATAGTGGGTCGTGGAATTAGTTTTAGGCTATTTACCGTGTTAGGATGCGTTACGGGAAATTTGGGTAGGTTGTTAGTTATAGAGTATGTCATTATGATGTTGTATTGTTTGTTTTATTTTATGGGATTTTTTCCTATTTTATGGATTTTTTTAAGATTTATTTTGAGTTAGTTATTATTATTGATTCGAGACGGAGTCGAGTCAAGTCTTATTTACGACATTGCCATCGATCAACCCCCTGACCTTTTTCTATTCCCCGCCCAAACCCTTAGCGCGCCGCCCCTTTTGCTTGTCGTCGCCGCCGCCGCAGACATCACCCTGCCGCCGATCATCGCCACTAGGCCCTGCCACGATGTTACCGTGATGCCCCGAGCGCCTCGGCCGTGGCCCGGCCTCCACGACGCCGCGCCTAGCGACATGCTCGCATCATCAATTCCACTGCCGGCAACCGTCGTCGTGGCTGTCCAGTCACCGCTTTGACATTACCGACCCTCCCACGGCCTTTCCAACAAGAGTGGAGCCCATCGTCGGGCTTGCCGAACGGGTTCTAGCGGAGGGGTATCGCTATGGCGCAGAGGGTGGCAAACGCAGAAGGCAGAGGAACAGGCGGCGGCGGAGGCAGGCAGCGGAGGGTAGGTAGGTTTCGCGTCGCGCAGTCTTAAAGTGATTTTGCTGCGGCGCAGAGGGGTTTCGCAGCAGCTCTGAGCGCAGCAGTGGAGGGCAGGCAGCGGCGGAGGCAGCAGCAGCACAGAGGAGTTTGCCTCGACTGATTTTTTTGGAAAATATGGTAACTTCGTCTGCGGACATTGCTTGGGCCCGACGAACAATTTGATGTCCAAAGTCGGTCAGACAAATTTTGTCTGACGAAATTTCGGACGGACGTGGACAATAATTTGTCCAATGTCTACTGATCGATGCCTACCATTAGTTAGTTCCCATTAATAAATTAATAAGAGATAGAGTGATAGATAGATATGGATATGGATAGATAATAAAAACAGATATTATGAGATGAACAAGAAGGATGTAAAAGATTTGTCCAAGGAAAAATAGAAGATTCGTCTGCCTAGGCGCCGCCACTCTGCCACCGGCATCGCGGCTCTTTCCTTGGTGAGTTCGCTTAGAATTCAGTTTTCCACACAAGATTTGTTGATTTCCCACGACCGAATTGGTAGAAAACCAAGCAATGTATTGGTTTCTGTTCATGTATTGTTTTTTCGTCTAATTTGATCGCAAAAAGGCAGTAGAAAACCAAGCAAATGAAAATTTTCGTCACAGAAGGTCATCTATTGGTTATTTGTGATAAGAACTAAACATCATCGGTGGAAGACCAAACAAATGTAATGGTTTATGTTCCTGTATTGTTTTCCGTGTTATTCAATGATAGAAAGTGGTTAGAAAACCAAGCAAATTGATGTTGACATCCATGAATTATATTTTGTCTATTCTAATGGTAGAAAGTCATGCCTTGAAATTTATGACAAGAACTAAGCAAAATGACTAGAAAGCCAAGCAACATGTAATGTTGCTGTTCATCCATAGTTCCAATTCAATTATTAAAAATATAGTACCTCTTGCTGAAAGCTTTGCAACTCAATAGAATTTATATCTCACAAAAAAATGTTGATCTTAAACTTGATTTAATCATACAATGACAATATTAACCCAAAGAACTTGTATTTTTTATGACGAAGGAGTTATAAACAAGGGAACTAAAATTTAATCCCAGCCATAGTAAGCACCTCCAAGTATGATCAGCTCATAGTAGATAATGTTGGGTTTATCACACATCGGTCGTAGATGATGTTGGTAACTTGTATATTGGCTAATAGAAAAGCCTTATTCAATAAGTTAACTTTTGCATTAAGAGAGGCAGGTGACACCTATTGCAAGTCCTTTTGGGGCCTAAAGGGCCCAACAGTAGTATGAGAGCCTTTCAGCCCAAGAAGTAGTATCAAAGCCTTTCAGCCCAAGAAATAGTATCAGAGCCACGTTACGATCTACGATCTTGGGAGTCAAAGTTTCCTTCAGAGTTTCTTTCAACCCAAGAAGTAGTATCAAAGCCTTTCAGCCCAAGAAGTAGTATCAGAGCCCATGTTACGATCTTGGGAGTCAAAGTTTCCTTCAGAGTTTCTTTCATGGGTTTGACCTAATGATTGAGGAGTCAAAGTTTCCTTCATGGGTTCCATCTGATGATTTAAGGAGGGGAGTCAGAGTTTCCTTCATGGGAGGGGAGTTGGGAGTCGGAGTTTCTTTCATGGGTTCCACTTGATGATTGGGGAGTTAGAGTTTCTTGTACCCAATGATTTAAGGGGAGTTTTTCACGATGATATGTAAGTGCCGTCTACTCCCCAAGGGGAGTTTGTCATGATGATATGTAAGTGCCGTCTACTCCCCTTCACACATTGGGAAGGGGAGTCGGGAGTCGGAGTTTCCTTCATGGGTTCCACCTGGTGATTGGGGAGTTGGAGTTTCCTGAACCCAATGATTTAAGGGGAGTTTGTCACGATGATATGTAAGTGCCATCTACTCCCCTTCACACATTGGGCGATTCGTTCGATGAATGCAGTGCATCACTCCTGCATTGGCATCCGAAATCGTCTTGGGATTGAATTGGTGAGTTGTATATAGGCTAATGGGAAAGCCTTATTCCTTGAGTTAACTTTTGGATTAAGAGAGGCCCATGACACATATTGCAAGTCCCTTTTGGGGGTGATGAGTTGTATATAGGCTAATGGGAAAGCCTTATTCCTTAAGTTAATCTGTTAGATTAAGAGAGGCTTATGACACTTATTATAAGTCCCTTTTGGGGGCCCAAAGGGATCAACATTGGTATCAGAGCTTAGTTGGGGGCCCAAAGGGCCCAAGAAGTGGTATCAGAGCCAAGTAATGATCTTGGGAGATTTGCTGATTGTCAAAGTTTCCTTCATGGGTTCCACCTGATAATTTAAGGGGAGTTAAGTTATGATCTTGGGAGATTTGCTAATTGTCAGAGTTTCCTTCATGAGTTCCACCTAATGATTAAGGGGAATTTGCCAAGTGATAATATGTGAGTTCCATCTGGTGATGATATGTGAGTTCCATATATGTGACTTGCGTTATGTGAGTTTCGTATATGTGAGTTGCGTTATGTGAGTTCCGTCTGGTGAAGAGGAGACTGCCAAACAATGATGATTTTAAGGTTGCCTGAATGTGTGAAGGGGAGTTATTAGGTTTATCCGACATCGATCGTGGATGATGTTGGTGAGTTGTATATAGGCTAATGGGAAAGCCTTATTCGTTGAGTTAACTTTTGGATTAAGAGAGACCCGTGACACCTATTGCAAGTCCTTTTGGGGCCCGAAGGGCCCAACAGTTATATCTTAATAAAAAAGTTAACTCAAGGAATAAGGTTTTCCCATTAGCCTATATTCAAGTCACCAACATCATCCACCACCGATGTAGGATAAACCCAACAACTCCCCTTCACAGATCTGGTGACCCCGAAACCATCTTCCCTTCACATATCTGGCAACCCCAAAACCATCATCGTACTCCTCCGACAACCCCAAATCCCAACAACTCCCCTTCACACTTTTGGCGACCCCGAAACCATCATCATCTCCTCTGCGACCCCGACCCCGACCCCGAAACCATCATCATCTCCTCTGGCGACCCCGAAACTATCATCCTCTCTTGCTCCCTCAGAGGGGCAAACTCCTCTTAAATCATCAGGTGGAACCCGACAAACCCCCTTAAATCATCAGGTCTCCTCCGGCGACCCCAAAACCATCATCCTTAAATCCGAAACCAACTCCCCTTAAATCATCAGGTGGAACCCGGCAAACTCCCCTTAAATCATCAAGTCGCATCATCCTTAAATCCAAAACCATCATCCTCAAATCATCACGTCTCCTCCAGCGACCTGAGGGAACTCACATATCATCATCGACAAAACCATCATCATCATCTCCTCTTCATCTAAGGGAACTCACATATCACCATCTCCTTTTCATTAGAGGGAGGGAACTCACATATCATCACTTGGCAAACTCCCCTCCTTAAATCATCAGGTGGAGCCCATAAAGGAAACTCCAACAATCAGCATAGGCAAACTTGGCTCTAAGATAACACTTCTTGGGCCCTTTGGGCCCCCAACCAGGCTCTGATACCATTTTTGGGCCCTTTAGGCCCCCAAAAGGGACTTGCAATAGGTGTTACAGGTCTCTCTTAATCCAAAAGTTAACCCATGGAATAAGGCTTTCCCATTAGCCTATATACAAGTCACCAATACCATCCATGACTGATGTGGGATAAACCCAATAATTCCCCTTCACACATCAAGCGTGTGGGCAAGAATAAGGTTTTCCTATTAGCCTATATACAAGTCACCAACATCATCAACAACCGATATGGGATAAACCCAACAACTCCCCTTCACACATCGTGCATTCCCGAAATCAATCATCATCGGCTGGTAATCTCCCCTTCATCAAACGGCACTCACATATCATCACCTGGCAAATATATCATCCTTCATCAAACACATATCATCACCTAACAAACATCAAACGACACTCACATATCATCACCTGGCAAACTCCCCCTTCATCAAACACATATCATCACCTAGCAAACTCACCCCTTCATTAAACGGCACTCACTCATCAACACATATCATCACCTATCATCACCTGGCAAACTCTCCCCTTTATTAAACGGCACTCCCCTTCATCTCCCCTTCATTAAACGGTACTCCCCTTCATCAAACACATATCATCACCTGCTTCATTAAACGACACCCCTTCATTTCCCCTTCATTAAACGGCACTCCCCTTCATCAAACACATATCATCACCTGCTTCATTAAACGACACCCCTTCATCCCCCTTCATTAAACGGCACTCCCCTTCATCAAACACATATCATCACCTGGCAAACTCTCCCCTTCATTAAACGACACTCCCCTTCATCAAACACATAGCATCACTTGGCACACTCACATATCATGGCAAACTCTCCCTTTCATCAAGCTGCACTCACATATCATCACCTAGCAAATTCCCTTAAATCATCAAGTGGAACCCATGAAGGAAACCCCAACAATTGACGTATGCAAACACCAAATCTCCTAAGATCCGACAATTGGCGTAGGCAAACACCAAATCTTTTAAGATCCGACAATCGGCATAGGCAAACACCAAATCTCCTAAGATCGCCAAATCTCCTAAGATCCGACAATGGGCGTAGACAAACACCAAATCTCCTAAGATCGGACAATTGGTGTAGGCAAACACCAAATCTCCTAAGATTCGACAATCAGCGGAGGCAAACACCAATTCTCCTAAGATCCTACAATCGGTGTAGGCAAACACCAAATGTCCTAAGATCTCGACGTAGGAAAACACCAAATCTCCTATGATCTGACAATCGGCGTAGGCAAACACTAAATCTCCTAAGATCTAACAATCGGCGTAGGCAAACACCAAATCAAGTTCTTATTGAAAACATTTCTTAGGAGAGTTGTGATACCACTTCTTGGGCCCTTTGGGGCCCCAACCAAGCTCTAATACCACTATTGGGCTCTTTGGGCCCCAAACCAAACTCTAGTACTAATATTGGGCCCCGACCAAGTTCTGATTCAACTATTGGGCCCTTTGGGCCCCAAAAAGACTTGAAATAGGTGTCACATGTCTCTCTTAATCTAAAAGTTAGCTTAAGGAATAAGACTTTCTCATTAGCCTATATACCAATATCCTCTACGACCGATGTGGGATAAACCCAACAGATAAGAGGTCAAACTGAAATAGAATCAGAGAATTTAAACCATAAATTATCACCTTCATGCTTCAATACTTGAAAGGTAGAGAGCTAAACTTTTGTTGTTTTGAATTCTTAAAAAGATTAACTTGTTGAAACATTTGTTTTTGTGAGTTTTAATTTTAGATGTTACTACAATATTTGTGGACTGTATTTTGTGGTTCTATGGTGGTGATGGTTTAATTAATCTTTCGTTAATATATTTGTGCATACAGGGCATATGGCATTTGGAAATTAAAAAAGTTAGAGGAGGTTCATGTCCTAACAAGCGTAGTGCTCACGATTTTCTTTCATGGCTTCCATGGCTTGTATCCCATATGAACTACATTTTTTATTTTAAATAATTTAGTGATTTCATAATTCAAAATTTACATAAATAAATAAAATAATAAATAATAATGATAATTATAAAATTTTATCACATTTTCAACTTTTTCGTCTTAATTATCAAAATAATTATAATAAAAATTAATTTCAAAATATTTATTAATTTGTACATCTTTAAAAAATTCAAAAATAGTGTATAATAATGTCAACAAAAAGATAAAATTATATCAACCCCTAAATTATGTACCCTATTTTTAATATATATAAATATTATTTTGTAAAGCCCACTAAAAAAGTTTAAATTAAATATATACTTCATATAAGGTATACGAGGCATAACTCCAATAAACTTTTCACTTATAATTATATGGATCTTTCAAGAGACAAACTTCAACTAATTATTCAGCGATAAACCACTCTGGAATTAGAAGGCATCAATTAGTGTTGATCTTGATAAAAGTACCAACTCCATTGATGATCTGATATGGACTATCAAAAGATACAAAAAGTGTTTCTTCTTCTCACAATAAAAAGCATTTTTTTTCTTTTCTTACATTCATAATCTTGTTTTTTACCGAGGACCACAATTGATCATAATCCATAATCTACCCGGTCTTATATCAAAACCCACACCTCCGATATTAATTTCCCAAAAACTATAACTAATCTCACCCTGTGATGCACTTATTTCAATTGAACCCATCGTTAACTCCACCTCAGGCATCTCTTCAACGCCTAAGCAGTGGATGCACGAATCGGCCGATTCCGTGCGGAATCGGCCGATTTAAATCGGATCGGCGTCGCGCCGATCCGATTTCGGACCGACTCGGTCGGCCCCGAATCGGGCCTGGAATCGGCGAGTTCGGCCGATTCCGACCGATTTAACTCGGAATCGGAATCGGCCGATTTAAATCGGAATCGGTTTTATTGCAAAATTACCAAAATACCCTAGGTATAATTTTTATTAAATTATTTAAGCATGGGCAAAATGGTAATTTGGATTTAAAAACCTAAATCAAACCCTTCTCCCCCGATTCCGCCGCCGCCGCGTTCGCTCCGCCGCGCTTCCGCCGTCCGACCTCAGCTCCGTCCGACCACGCCACCGCCGCCCGATTCCGACCTCAGCTCCGCCCTCTGCCGCGATTCCGCCGCAGGCGCTGCGAACGCCGCCCGAACTCGGCTTCCGCCGTCCGACGCTTCCGCCGCGCTTCCGCCCGATTCCACCGCGATTCCGCCGTCCGACGCTCCGCCCGACCTTCCGACCACCCGACCGCCGTCCGACGCTGCGCCCGTTCCGAACTCACCTTCCGTCGTCCGACGCTTCCGCCGCGATTCCGCCGGCCAACGGTTCGTCCGACCGGGCTGCCGACATCCTCCGAACATCGCCGCCCTGAGGCTCGCCGCCGATCGGACCGCCGCGGCGAGCGGGGGGTAGAGAGGGGAGGGTGGCATTCTCGTAACTAAAAGTTGACTCGAGTCTAACCCGAGTCAAAAATAATAATTAATTCTAAATAATTAAAAAAAATCTTAAAAAATATTTAAAAAATATCATAAACTATAATACACAGAATAATATCAAAATAACATCAATACCCAATTTTAATATATTTATATTGTAAATTGTCAAATTATTATATATGACCGATTAAATTAATTTGGACCGATTCAACTGAACCGATTCTTGGCCGATTCAGACCAATTCCGATTCTGATTCCGATTCTATGGAAAACCGATTCCGATTCCGATTCCGATTCCGATTCCGATTCATTCAACCATGCGCCTAAGATCTCTTCCAACGAGAAGACATAAAAAATATGTAAAAGTATGCTTCTTTAGAGGCAAGGGATATGAAATATCATACCCGTGATATATGCATACTAACGAGTTGCTTCATCTTTTTCGTTCCTTCAAATTCTCGTCCCTCTTCACCTAAACCCTAATATATTTTATCTATATGTACATTTTTCATGACTGATGACACTAACGATTTCCACCTTTAAAAGACACCATATTTGTCCCAAAACATATGTGAATTTAATCATTGAACATCCACGTTCTTTAAAAGAAAAATATACATATACAAATCAATCAACAGTCAAAACAAACTTTTCTGTGAATAAATATTAGCTGTTTGGTGAGGCTGATATACCCAAAATTATTAAGGATGATAGAACCAATTAAGTTTTTATTTTATTTTATTAATTACTGATTGAGTGCTTGTCAAGAGTTCATTGGGTCAATCCAAAATTGCCAAACCTATTTTCATTCTTTATTAAAAAAATTACTGCAAATTAGTGCTCTTTTCTGACTACTGTTTAAATTCAACCCAATAAAAAACAAAAATACCTATAAGCCCTTGTTAACTTCGACCACTTAATAGGTTAAAAAAAATCCAAGGCTAACAGGTCAAAATTGTGTATAGCAGTAACACCTTTTGTCTTACAAAATTCATGCAAAGCTCTGGAACTTTTCCTTTGTTCTGAAACTTTCATGATCTCATGTTGGCCAGTTCACAGCTTTATTGTAACGATAAAATGTGGGACCCACAAATATGGGTCCTACATCAAAGTGGGCCCCACAGCCCCTAAACTCAACCATGGTTAAGTAATAACATTACACCCCCTTCCTATCTGTTTTGACCAACCATCATTTGTATACATGTCACACATATGCTTCCCCTTCCAACCAGCTCCAAACCCAGAGAGATTGGATAGCTCAACTCCTCCACCCTTGACCTTCCTTCCTCCTATCCTTCTCCGGCGCCGGCCGAGATGGGTCCTTCAGGCATCTCCCGGAGCTCGGTCGCCGGTGTCGTACCCTCGGCCAACGTCGTGGTCGCAGTGAAAGCGGAGAGGCGCATGTCCAAGACAGCCGTGGCATGGGCTCTAGCCCATGTCGTCCGCCCCGGCGACTACGTCACGCTGCTCGCCGTGCTCGCCGGAGGGGGCGACAGTAAAGGTGGCGGGCTAGTCAACATTGTGTTGAACATCATTTATCCATATCTCAATCAATTCATCATTAACAATTCCCTATTAAAGACAACCGTGTACAATTGATGATCATATGCATACGTGTGTAGCAGGCAAGAAATTTTGGAGCTCATTTCCGAGATTTGGGGACTGCGGAAGTCGTCAGATGAAGGAGAACTCGCCGGAGCAGAAGTGCCTGATATCGGAAACTTGCTCTCAGATGATGATGCAGTTCCATGGTGCTTACGAAGGTAGCAAGGTAAGCTATTGGGCACACTCATTCACAATTAAATAACTAATTGACAGTTAAAAATCATTAATACACATTTAGTAGATATATTTTCTTATAATACAATCTGTCACAGCATTATAAACCAAACAACCATTATATTTAATGGGTGTTTTGAATAGCCGACGAGTGGGGTGTTTTCTTAATTAACAATTTTCTTTTAATCATCTTTTTTGGTTGTCATTGTCGATAATTTGTTGGATGTTTGAATCAATTGAGAAGGAGAGAGTAATAAGAAATTATGAATTAGGGAAGTCATAGAGTGTTGACAAATGAATGGTGGGGGTGAGATCCACCGCATTTTTTGTTTTAAAGTGCATGCACGTGATTGGGTCCCTCTTGCATGTGGAATAATGGAGTTGGGGGTCTTGACTTACTTAGATTGCAATCATCCATCCATCCATTCATAACATAATAATTATTATCTTATCATCGATATTTCACTCCCTTAAAACAATTTCGACTTTTGGATTATTGTTGGCTAAGTTGTAATACTAATCACAATTAGAAATCATCTGAGTATGTCTAAGTTCTTGATGCATTTGCCTCACTATAAATCAGAGTTTAAAAAGTCTAAGACTCGAACTCCACCGGACACTGCTAGAGGAGTAAATTAGATTTAGAGTCATTTATACTATTTTATTACTTCAGTAAATAAATAAGAAGTTATATAAAAATAGTATATATTGCTCTCTTTAATATTTCAATTTTATTGATTTTATAATTTATATTATTTTAAAATATGAATTTAAAAATAATATGTTAAATAATTTTTATTATTTGACTCAGGGAATCGATAACAAAATTTGTCTTTAGAGAATTATTTGTGAAATTTAACTCAAAAAGCCACGGAATAGAGTCGGCTTGGAAAATCCGCAGAGTCCAATAATACTTTTAAACTATGCTATTGGTGTTTGAGGACCCATGTAGGTGCAAAATGTAGGCTTTTCGTTCTTTGGTTATTTAGAAGTCTAATTTGTTAATTAAAATGATTTCCACTTGCATTGTCAAATAGAAAACTTACTCTTTGTGTTTCTCTTCCCGAATTCTTTTCCTGGTATCTAGAGTAAAAAGCATTATTATTTATAAACTAAGAATGAAAAAAATTATTCTCTCTTTGTCATCATCGTTTAATAAGAATTTTTGGATGGCAAGAATTTACCCAACTAATGGCGTGTCTTTTTTAGTCAAATATATAAATGAGATATTTATGTACAAGAAATAAAAAAGTACATAAAAACTCAATACAAATAGTACATTTTTTTTCATTTGACTTAGTTAGTGAGGACAAAACTATGCAAACACCATAACTTTGTAACACCACCAAATTTTATTCAAAATGAGATTGGGGCATACCCACCATTAATGAACACAAGACTTCCCAGTCTCCATTATTTGAGTTTTGGGCCCAGGAAAGCTATAGCCATTTCATGATATATCTCGAAAATGTCTAAAGAGATTGTATTGCAGCCAATTAAGGGCACCTCAAGCACACATCAATATTTAACAAGCTTTGTCCTCTATTTTAGATGTGATCGCGAAAGAAACTAAAAAAATATCGCATTATATTAAAATTTGTTTTTAAGTACCTGCATGGTTGGTTTTTCATGTAATGACTCATTCCCTCACTAAACAAGACAAAATGCATGTTGATATGTTTGTGGTAATTAAAATGTTCGAAACATATTATTTGTTATATATGAGGCATAAAAATATTTCTTGTTTGGTTGATTGTAGTTATTGTTTGCTGTCCTGTCGGTCTGAAGTCCAACTCATGGCACGTAGCGTGTTGGCTGGTGTAATGTAATTTTGACGAAATGTTCGTACGACTTAATTTCTACCAGCATATATCAACTCATATAATTTAGATCTTTGAGGCAAGCAAAAATTATTAATTATTTGTATGCTACCATGCACCGGTTTAAAAATATATATAAAGACGGAATTTTCTAAAAGTCGTCAATTAGAACACCTACCATGTCTAACCCCAACGAGATCGGCTCTTAGTACATAAATTATATATTAAGGGCGACCGGGTGAAACATCAATTCGCTTAATCACGGTTGAAGGGATGAAAAACACTTGTGCCCAATTCATTTTTTTCTTGTAATGCCAATTTCTTTGTATGTTTGGGGGTACAAGGTAAGAAATTCAAAAGTAAAAATTTTCTCAAAGCGGCTAATTGCACCTATTCGGGCATCCACTTGTTTAATCACATTTAAAAAGATGACAAAAACAGATCATATTACACTTACACTTAGCTTGTTAAAAATTCTTCTTCTTTCTTGTAACACAATTTATTAGCAACTAAGGAAGTCCCTTAATTGGTGAGCTTTATATTATCAGATTATAATAAATTATGATGGACTATATATAATATATATAATGCAGATTAATTTAAGCATCAAAATGGTGTCGGCAACACCGGTTGGATCGGTGGCATCGGAATGCAAAAGAGCTGGGGCCAACTGGGTCGTTCTTGACAAGTAATCCAAACCAAGTATTATATCTCTTTTCCAATGTTATCAAATCACTTTCACATTACAAATTGACTTTGATGAGTACGTTGTCGTTGGTATTTGGTGACATGTATGTAGAGTGTAGACCTCTCCATGAGTATTATGAGTGCCCAAAAATTAATAGTATTTCATATGATTTTGCTTATTACTACAACACTCATAAATAGATCAGAATTTAAGTTGCTAATTTGGTATGCCAAAGGTTTTATACCAATATATATTAGAAATATAGTGTTTTGAGCATCTAAATCTAGAAAATATGATTGTTTTTCTGACGTACAACCAAAACCATGTTAAGTACTTGATGGTTACTGGTTTCTTCCTACTTAGAAAATTACTCTCCCATCACTTGACTAGTTTTGAGCATAGTTTCTAAATTACTGCAGTGCCATACCAAAATTCCCAGCCAATTCCACGGTTAATTTCACAGAAATGCTCTCAACAACTAATAGTAATAGAAGTTTAAGCCTCATTGTTTGAGATTAAAAGCTGGCATAAGACGTAAATTTATTAATTGCGAGTGTGATAAGGTAAATAATGTTCATTTCCCATTAACTAACTTTTATATAGTGTCATAGATTCAACTTAAATGACTCCAAGTCAACTTCAATCCAAAAGTAGAATCGAATCTGTGTCTCAAGTTTATAAACTATAATTTTGACATAAGAAGCTTAATACACTACTACATAATATTGAAGTATACGGCTCAAGTATAATTAAAACATGGAAAAATTAAGTAGGTTTTTTATCATCATTTTGAGATTTTGTTATAAGTCAGCTAGCCATTAATTTGAAGCAAACAATATAGACTGCATCAAAAGGGGTAAAATTTTATGCGTACCCTATGAACTGTAGGCAGTTAAAGCAGGAGAAGAAACGTTGCATGGAGGAGCTTCAATGCAACATAGTTGTCATGAAGCGTTCAAGAGCTAAAATTCTTCGACTCAATTTGGATTTTTCCAACGACCCTGCAATAAACGAAATTCCATCATGTTCTGATGAAGAACCTCCAGAAGATCGAATCAAACATTCCACGCCAATCAGCAGCCCAGAAATAGATAGGAAAGCAATCTACTCAAGGCTGTCAAAAAATACAGCTTTGTCGCTGGGTGGCCTATACTTGAATGAATCTCCATTCTATGCATCGGACTGGGGCGGCCAAACTTATCTCAACAAGCTGGGAAGGAGCTTCAGTCAAGAAATAGATCACTATGAAGATGCAAGCACAGGGTTCAGTTCAGATGATGAGATGATGAGTCCAGCTCCTTCACGTCCACTCTTAGATACCAGAAGCATCAGAAGAGGTACTGCAAATTCATTTCTAACATGAGTTAAACAGTCAAATAATAAGGCATTATTGCTAATTATGATTAGTTTTCTTTTTTATAGTACAATAAGGTATATTATTTATAGGTAGAAATCATGGTGCTATCAATAACCAGTTTTGATCTTCAAGCTGTTTTTGGAAATTTGCAATGTGTACTAACAATGTTATTCCTATCAATGTGTCAAGGTTCTTCACTACATCATCCTCAAAGTCAATCTATGGCACTGTCACGTACAATTCAATCACCAGAAGATAACCATGCTGTGTTCTGGATTCCTCAAAATCATGAACTTGTGGATGGAAATTCTACCATCAAGTCCACATCAAAAAAGACTCTAATTGAGAAGTTCACTGAATTTGATCAAATGAAAGAGGCTTTAGATTACTTACCACGAACCATATGCGGTAGGAAAGAATATGTGTTCAACTCTGATGTGAGAGAAGCTGTGGCGCTATGCAGGAGCAGCCCATCACTCCCTCCTCCATTGTGCTCTTTGTGTCAACATAAAAGCCCAGTTCTTGGGAAGCCTCCAAGATGGTTCAGCTACAAAGAGCTGGAGAAAGCCACCAATGGGTTTTCAGAGAATTACTTCTTGGCAGAAGGTGGATTTGGTCTGGTCCACAAGGGTGTGCTGCAAGATGGCCAAGTGGTTGCAGTGAAACAACTCAAGCTGGCAAGTGCACAAGGAGATGCTGAGTTCTCTGCGGAGGTTGAGGTTCTCAGCTGTGCCCAGCACAGGAATGTTGTGATGCTGATTGGGTTCTGCATTGAGGAGAAAAGGAGGATTTTGGTTTATGAATACATATGCAATGGCTCCTTAGACTACCATCTATACGGTACAAAAGAAATGACCACTCAACCTAACATTATGCCATACCTGTCTAGACTGAAATATATGATAATATGAATGTACAGGCCGTAGCAGAACTCCATTGGATTGGGAGGCTCGAGTGAAGGTGGCAATTGGGGCAGCAAGAGGACTGAGGTACCTTCACGAGGATTGCAGAGTTGGATGCATTATTCACCGAGATATGCGACCCAACAACATTCTTGTTACACATGATTTTGAACCTATGGTATATTTAACCTCTCCTTTCAGATAAACAATATGAACAATCTCTAACAAGGCAATAATCAAAATCCCTTATATGCAACAGGTAGGGGATTTTGGACTGGCAAAGCTTCAAGCAGATGGAAGTCTCAGCATGGAAACTCGAGTAGTTGGAACCTTTGGGTAACCATCAGCAACCACAAAGATCACACATTCTTAGTGAACTTTCTTTTTTCATGAACCGAGAGTAAGATCTTCAAACCTATTGTGCAGGTATCTTGCACCAGAGTATACTCAGAGTGGAAGGGTAACAGAGAAAGCAGACGTCTATGCATTCGGAGTGGTCTTGCTGGAGCTGCTCACAGGCAGGAAAGCAGTTGACATAAATCAACCAAGGGGAAGACAATTCTTGACAGAGTGGGCAAGGCCACTTTTGGCAGCACATGAAGAAGGGCAAACCATGGCTGTTGATAGATTGGTAGACTGGAGATTAGGCCATCAACAAATTCCCTTGGCCTACCACCAATTGCGTGCCATGGCTCATGCAGCTTCTCTCTGCCTACGACAAAACCCTGAAGAAAGACCTCGCATGTCCAAGGTTCTTTTCTCATCAAACTCATTCCATACAAACATGTAAATCACAACTAGTAAGAGTTTCCGCCATGTGACCTATTGATCATGGGAAACAGCCTCTTGTAGAATGCAGAATAAGGTTGCGTATAATAGAACTTTGATGATCCAACTATAGGAGCAGAAGACTTTGTCAGAGGGCTGCCTTTTTGTTTAAACATGTAAGATCACAAAATATAAATGAATGAAATAGGAGTGATGGTGCGTATAACAAGCAAGACAAAGGACAAAGCTATTTCTAACTCTATAGCAAAAAAACATTAGTTAATTCTAGCTTACTCGAATGTAATTTTTTACTGAATTTCACGTGTTGTGTCAGGTTCTTCGGCTGTTGGAAGGAGATCAAGTGGTAGAATCAGCCTTCACCATGGACACAATAGGGAATAGAAGTGGCCGGATGAGTGGCGTGAGGGTACAAGCACTGGCAGAACCAGGAAGAAGCCAATCAGCTAGACTTTCAAATGATACTCTAAAGGAAATATATGTTGTGAAAGAAAGACAACCAATGCATCATACAAGAATGTTTCTCGGATAGATAGAACAACCACCATTTCAAATTCATGAGTCATTTAATATCTATATTTTAAATTACTCAACAAGAAAATTTGATTGGGTGAGTTATGGTCACCTGCCAGCATTGTTTTCACATATTGCAGATGAGTATTATACTTGTAAAGAGGAGTATTTCATCTTGTGATCCATACTTACCATAGGAAGGATATTCTTATGAAATTTATGTACTTTTGCTCATAGATTATCTCGGGAATATGCTTCTGTAGAGCCTACTTGTAGGTATAATTATAGTTATGATTACAAGCTCACGGTGAAAGACTAAAAAATTCGAATTAATATTCAATTGTCTTGTGTAACAATTGCCGCAATTTTTCTATACACAATTCTAACAAATTTCCTGTAGAATTGTAACAATTGCACAAATACATATGCACAAAAATGAGGGCATTCTAATGAAATTTATTTATTTTTATTCACAAAGTATTTGTTTCCGTTCATAGACTGCAAAATTACTTATGATTACAAGCTCTTGGCGGAAAACTAAAGAGTTTGCATTAATAAGCATAGAGGTTTCTAACAATTAAAACAACTTTCCTGCACACAAATGTAACACTTGCAGCAAAACATTTTAACACAAAAACAAAAATATGACATATTTCAGACCATAAACACCATTTCAAATTCAAGAATAATTTATTATATATTTTAAATTAGTCACAAAACAAATTCAATTTGTTGTATCATGATCAAAGTGATGCTACACTACCTGCACTGTTTTCACATTTTGCAGATTGAGTCTTACACTTGTAAAGGAAATAATTCCATGCTGTGAACAATACCTCTCATAAACGGGTGCAAGTATTTTATTAATAATATTTTTTTCTATTTATAGATTGTGTCAGAAATAAGTTCCCGCAAAGCTACTTATTGGCATATGAGAGGTATATAACCACAGGCTCTTGGTAGAAGACCGAAGAATTAATAAATAAGCAATGGAATTGTGTATATTTTGTAATAATTTTCCTCTACACAATTGTAACACAATCACATAAATAAGGATATTCTGACGAAATTTATTTATTTTAATTCATAGGCTATTTGCTCGAATTCGTAGATAATCTCAGTGACATGTTTTCTGCAGGGACATGCATAGTGATAGGTATATGAATACATTCACAAAATCTTGAAGGAAAACAAAAGAGTTCACATTAACAAACATAGACATGTCCAACAATTGCAATAATTTTTCTCCACACAATTGCAAAATTTTCACACATTTATACACATAATCACACACACAAAAAAATGACATAGTTCAGACTATAAACAAGTAAACAGAAAACTTGGCTTGGCACAAAATACTACTTTCAAATCTCCTACTTTTGAATTCCCAGCGTGGAATCCAGTTGTGAAGAATCCACATTTTCATTGAAAGGAAGTCCCTCGCTGCAAAGCAGCTCATGGCATAGATAGGGACTGGTGACAAAGAAGAAAAGGAAGGGAAAAGAAAGCTCTTACAGCACTGCTCCACTCAAAAGCAGCGAAATTTTGCACAGAGAAAGCAGAAGAACACGGAAGGAAGATGAAGAAAAATGAAGTCTTTGGGGAAATCGGAGATTGGGAAGGAAGAGGTGGCAAGGGCAACATGGCCATGGCCGCCATGGGAGAAGATGGTAGAGGCGAGTGAGTGTGTCAGAGGATGAAGGAGAAGAGTTCAGATGACGTGTGCACGTACGTGCAGGGTGATAAATCAAGAATTTCGGAGCATTTACGGTTTTAGCCCTATGGAAATATTAACATTAATTAATTACGATATTTAAACTAAAATTTTCAAGTTTTCTGTTCCCCGTTGGTAAGGACACCTCTTTTTATGAGATATTTTAATTTTAATTATTATAGTCAATAATCGAACTCAACCTCTTTTTATCAGTAGTGATTTTAGGATCTCGTTCACCGTCTTATCAACCATTTTAAATTTAAATTTAATAACAAATGATTAAAGTTTTTTATTATTTATTATTATAATAAAAAATGATAAATTCAAACATCATATTTGTTAGCGATCAGCTACCTAAAAAATATACATTCAAACTTCATGACAATGACCCTGTGACAACTAAGTCCAAGTACATATTAATGAATATTAGGTATTTCTTCGAAATGATTAATCACTAAAGGTTTATAGGGATGTCCTTATTAATATTACAAAACTTTTTATAACATGTATTCGATACGAGACACAAATAAAAGTTATCGTAATCCAGTTCACTTTAGTAAATTTGTCCTTATAATTCTTTTTTTTTTGCCCTAAACCTAGCTTATACTAAATTTAGTCCAATCTACTAATATATTTCTTCATGTTTATAGAGATAACTATTTTTTTTCAAGGCATAGAGATAATATCAGTTTTGCATGTAATAAAATTATAATTTTAACATTTTATTTAAACTCCGGAGACTCACTTTTAGGCTTTCTTTCGAAGTCAAACTCTATTAAATATTGAAATTATTAAAGTAATAAAAGTTATTGAAATAAATCAGTATTTTTGAATAATTTAAGTTATAATTATTAATTTCAAGTCTTAAAAAGAAAATAAATACTTATTTTATAGATTATTCATTTACTTATCGCATTATAAAAATAATATAAATGATCATGTACTCCGCATCAACATCAAATCAATTTATATTTCGAGTTAATTGTTTTAAAGAATATTGTCCCCAGTACTTATATATACTATGATTCGAATAACTCAGATGCTGGTAGATATAATGTATGTTCTTGATACATGATAAATTGTATAGCAATGGAGGAGTAATTGATAGTACCAGTACTATGACTTTTATGATTGTTGAAAGTAAAATTTACCCATAATAGTGCCATAATTTTAGGTATTTGTGAATAACAAATTTTTTTCTTCCAATTTTCTTCTTGAGAATAAGATTTTATTTATATAACAAAAACCTACAGCAGGACTTGGCCTTCAGGAGACCAAAAGCACAACTAACAACGAACAACAACTAAAACGGAAGTCCTCTTTCTACTTTTAAAGTTATAAGCAGATATTTTTTTGCTAAAAATTAAATATAATATTCATTATTTTTATTTAAAAAATAATCGAACATGCAATTAATAATTTATATAAATTGAAAATTTTCCATATCAATAATAGACATGATTAATAAAATTTAAACATGTTCAAGTCATTTTTGCGGGTTTTACTTAGCAAATATAAGTCCTAAAGAAAATAAACCGATTACAAAAAGAGCTCACAAGGATGAGGGTTTTGGATACATTGGATATTCTTTTTCCATTCAAGCGATATGTTGCATGTGTTAGATATGCGTTAATGGGTATAAGTTTTTCTTTCTTGGTTTTTTTAAATACGTGTGTGATTTATCAACTTAATCTCAAATATAATACTTACTACGGTAAAATTTTATTTAGGCATTCATCTTCAAAACGGGAAAGGATTTGCTATAGCATTTGCTAAAACAAACTCTCTACAAGAGCCCCTTGATTCATATAAATCATCACAATTTAGGGAGTTTAAATGTTAATTTCAGTTATTTTTTTCAATTTGCATAAATTGTGGTAATTTATACCTACATGGAGCTTGCTATATGAAGTTCTACAGCCAATCCTTTCCCCTTCAAAAGAGCAAATAGACCGAATTGCAGTTCTATCTTGATGCCCAGGAACATGAGCATTAGTGGCTGGTGGTTCTCCATTCTGAAGGACAAAAACATGCAGGAACTGGAGTCACGAGATGATCATCATCAAATCCCAGAAGAAGAATCGGATCGCTTGAAGAAGAGCATGGCCGAGGTGAAAACCATGTTCTTGGAGACGAAGCTGGAGATGATGGGTCTGAAGAAAATCATGCTCAGTGTGCATGCTTCAAATCAAGACACCCGCAAGGGGCCAAACGGAAGAGAAGGGAAGAAGCGTGGCTTAATGCAGGTTATTGGTTACATATTACGGACTAAATTATACGCATGTAGCACTAATTACTTTGAATTTAAAACTTGGACGGATGATTATCTTCTATATTTGGGCAACAAGAACAAGTTCAGAGACTAGAAAGAAACCATTGTGGAACTGAAGTTGAAGCCGAATTTGCGATCGGAAGCCAAGTTACAAATAATTTGTGACTGCTTTTTGTCCATCTACAAAGACAGTCACTAATTTAGAAACTTAACAAAAACAGGTAAGGTTGCATTTTTGCGACTAAATTTCTTTTCAATCCCATATTTTTTCAAAACCATAGCTACTGCAACCAGATTAAGCAGTCGCAAATTGTATTAGTGACCGCTACTAGATACCATAAATTATACTACCGTAAAAAACGTAAAATCCACGACATTATTTTAGAAAACCTTGGAGGAAAGTCTTATTGATACAATAGTTCTATGTATTTTTAACACAGAGAAAAAGTTAAATAATTAATTACATTTTTTATAAGTGGGGAAAAAAGTATAAACCTTTGATCTACCATGGAAAAAATGGTATTTTTTGTGGTTTACTATAATTGAGCTGTTGGTCAAATTATTAAACACCAACATTGTAAAATATCAGCCTTCCCCCTAATATACGTACGTAGTCTTCATTTTGGTGATAATATTTTGTAGTAAAAAATAATGTAAACTTGTACACAATATACACGTATCACTCTGGTGAACAATGCTTGTGATCATTTGATAAGTCTAATATAACATTGATGATACTTGTACATGCTCAAAGTAATAATAAATATTGTACTTACAGTGCATAATTTCAAAACTCGGGATTTGAACTCAATTTAGCATATTATGGAATAAATTTGTCTCTAAGTTGAATTCAGCTAGCTAATTCAATGCTATTTTTACTGTTTTTTCAATTAAATAAATAAAATATTATATTGCACAATATTTTAAAATATTGATTTTGCTAAATTAAAAGCAAAATATAACGAATTTTATTACTTGACTAGAGAGAGTCATATATATATATATATATATATATATATATATGGAGTTTCGCTTGATAAACCTTAAATGTAATAAAGTTGACTTGAAAAAATTTTTAGGTCAAAAATAAATTTAAAACTATGTTATAATGTTGAAAGAAATCCAAGTACATGTAGAATAATGTTATTGAATTGATCAACTCAACATGTTCAAAAGAGAAAAAGAATGGGTGACTGTAAAGTGTAAACCCTTATATGTGATATAATATTTGATGTTACACTAGTAGAAAAATGGCTATAAGTGACAGCAAATTTGTGACAGGCATTTACGGTCACTATTTTGTGACCAGCTTGAAACAGGGCAATTTTATAACTACTTCGCCACCGTCATTATGGTCGCAAAATTATTTGCAATGAATAGCGATTGTGTAGCAATTGAATTAGCAACCAAAGTTTTGTAATTGTTAATTTCGGTTGTTGATGTTGGCCACTAATGACAGTCATGTTTGCACCCGTTATTTTGGTCGCTACACGATCACTTTTTAAAAATATTTGAAACTGTTTTCTTGATTACTTACCTAGTTGCCAATTTTTAAAAAAATGCTTGTAATAAACATTTAGAGATCGAGGTTTGAGGTCACAACCTTGTTGCAAAATTTTGAATTTAAGTTAAAAAAAAGGCCGAACCCTGAAATTGCCTTTGCCCTCACTAGCCGCCGCCATCCGCCGTCCTCCCCGAACCTCCCTCCCCCACACCTCCCATCCCCCTCCCCCACGGCCATTCGCCCCCCACCTCTCTCCATCCCCACCTCCCTCCCCCACACCTCCCATCCCCCTCCCCCACGGCCATTCGCCCCCCACCTCTCTCCATCCCCACCCTATGACTGCTAAATGTTCTTGAATTTATATTTAATTTTGTTGATTTGAAATGTTCTTTAATAAGTTTAAATCAGCACTTGCATGACCGATATGTCAATGCATGCATGAAATTAGATCAATTAATGATACATTTTAGGGTAAGTTTAATAATAAATTTTAGTTAATGCAATTAAATTTAAATCATTTATAATCATAATTTGAATGTTGAAGCATGCTTAGAGATCAATTAAATTATGATTAATGATACATTTTTAATTAAATACATTTGTGTTGTAGTATGCATGATTTGATGATTGATATGTTTTTACTTTTAAGTAGATATAGCATGTTTTAATTCATGCTTGGATTTGTTATTTCTTAAATAATTAAGGGATGATTATTACATTATCATTATTAATTATTTACAAATCATAATAATTTACCCAACTAAAGTTATCCCTTGTCGATATCTCCCGCGTCTGGGGATAAATATTGACGACTCCCCTATAGTATTGTAATTTATAAACGACATGTCGTTACTAATATACAATTTGGGTCTTTATAGATATGGTTTATGGTCGTTGGCCTTGTCGTGGGTCTGGATCACATAGGTCTGAATTACATGGATCTGGATCACGTGGGTCTTGATCATAGGGTTTGGATCACGTGACGGTCACGTGACGGAGGTAGGAATGGTCAATCTTACCGGCTCATTGATGAGCTTGACAAGATGCCGTTGGACAACCATATTCCTATAGCTCCATTAGGCGATAATTTCATCTAGAACTTAGCCTCATGTAAATGCCACCGAGCAACCAACTAGTGGGCAGCAACTACGTGGACCAAATAGACCACATGTAGCGAGGACCGATATCGAGTCAGGACATCTATTTCATCCAATTACGGGCTGTAAAATTTTGTTTTATTTGTTATTACCTAACTTTATACCCAATCTTTATTTTTATGTTTTAATCTTGTTCTACTTATAGGATTCTTGATCCAAGTATGCCCAAACAAAATCAGTGTTACAATTAAGGGTATATTTCTTGGATTGTATCCAAGGTAGAGTGACATACTTGTAGATGTGTAATACCCTAAATCTTGTTCACTCTCAAACTGAACTTGGATTGTCACAGTAGATTGAACCAATTCTTAATTCTATTATGTTAGTCGACCTGAACCTAAGTGAAAAGGATCTAGATCCTCCAGGCTTCTCAAGACAAAGGACTCTACAATCCGCAACCAATGCATGCATGAGATGCACACCCTAGCAAGATGCTATGTGAAAGGTATGGCAATTAATTACACCCAAAACAATTAAATTACAATAAAATTATAGAAAATGCTAAAATAAAACGGTCAAAATTTCTCATAAAAGTGGGATAAGGGGCCAACCTGTTTAACAAATATTTTATCACAACCATAATATACGATTTTTTGTAGCATAATAAGATCATAGACGACACAATAAGAGTTTATGCTAGGGTCTCAACCCACGTGCTAATCACATCCATCATAATTAATAAGTTAATCTCAAGCTATCTTGGACATTCCAACATAATACAAAACACATCACAAAATAATACGTCACGACAAAATCACACAACAAGTAACACATTTCACCCTAGGTCTATATGTGCAAATAGAAATAATTGTTTCTTCGCCAAGGTCAGCATATCTCACTCATAATCCTCACCTACATAGATAATAGAAAAACATCAGCAACTATTGTCACTCATCCGAAAATAACTAAATATCAAACTGACAAATGAGAATTAACTTGTGCCACTCTCGTCATTATCTTAAAAGTCTCGCTATAAGGAAAACCAATATCGTAAGCCCTACCCAAACCTCCATTTTTTTCCAGGCCAGAGTACAAAGGCCAAGGACTCTTAGATAGTCGCAATTAGTACTCATTGATACCACACGTCTAGACATGAGCTATACACAATAGTACCCGTCTACTTCACACCTCTCTAGGTATGAGAGAGCTTAAGACGTGGAGTTATGAGGATCCCTTGAGAATAGAATGATCCTCTCACTAATCTAGAGTTATGACTTACACATGTGCCTTCTCACAATATGTGCATGTTACTTTTTCCATCTCTCGGCTCACTAGAAAATCTAACAAAAAATATATTTATACAGCTAAGAAAGGGATTATGTGATTAGGCTTGAAGGTAACTTGAGGTGGATTTGAGTTTTCGAAAATAGCACGAGGGATCTCATCCTCAAGGGTTCATAATCTCAGAAGAACGGTGCGTTTAAATAGCCCATATTAAGTGAGATCTGATAAAACAACCATGTAATACATCCTATGATCTGTAAATCAAAATATTAATGGAGTAGATTGTTAAATCAAAGAAATAAGTCCAAACGGGCCGGGTAGAAGCTCAAAACGGGGTCTCACATCTAGACAATGAGCTTTATTTCCGTACCTACATAAACAAAGCTACTCATTAACACCCATATAGTCTATATAACGTATGGATGATATGGTGGATGAATGTAAGAACAATACATCACAAAAATAAACAAGATACAAGATGGATTATTTTAGCTTGATGCACTAACAACATTAGTTAAATAACAATAAGGCTAGTAATAGAGTAATTATTGAAGGATTAACATTTGAGTGAAATGAATTATGGTTGGAACATGGTAAGGACAATCACAACCCATTAAACATCAATTTGCAAATATGATATGTGATAAGACAAGTGAGTTAATCTATTAGACACTCATACACATAAATATATGCAGTACAACCAGAACGTATTACTAACCACCTAAATGCTAACAAGGAAGGGGTATAAGTACATATAGGGTGGTTAGTTGAACTCCAGCAACTTATTAAAGATTTTATAACAATTAGTAAATATCTAATTATTAAATAATCAATTGGTTATTTAACATCAACATGAATTGATTAATACATGTGATAATTAAGGAGACTTGGGTTTCTTAATCGACAAATCAATCATCCACTTTTATTCACAACAATGACGTGAGCATTTTCATATCATGGTACACATCTTTCTAATCTACTATCTATCCACATCATAAAATCATTACATCATCACAATTATTATAAATACTAGCATACACATTAATAAATCAACAAGTGATTTAAATGGATAAATCAATATCCACTATGATTATAACAAAATGGCATTCACTTTTTACATCCTATCAACACCAATTAATAATTAAGGCATACTAGTCATCACATTCAATAGATAGTTACATTACAATTTCTAAGATTATCACCATTTCACATCAATCTCCATCATAAGTTAACTCGCCAATTAAAATCATCACAAATTCACGTCATGATAAAAAAAATTGTAAATATAATGTAATATAAAAATGATGATGAAATAAATTGGGAAATAGAACAATGGGTACAAACATCCCAAGGAGGAGGCGATGGGCGGCTGTCGGCAGTTGCTGAGGGGTGGCGGCTGCCACACGATGAGGGAAGAGATCGGCTAGGATGGTAGGCTAGGGCTAGGGGTAGGAGGAGGAGGTTTGGCCGGCGACAAGAGGTGGCGGAGATCTGCTGCGGCTGGTGGCCAAGTGAATAGGGAGGAGGGTGAGCGAGGTAGAGGAAGGGAAGGGGAAGAGAAGAGGAGGGAAGGGGAGAAGGAGCTGGTCGGGGCAGCTGGCCGGCAGCAAGGGTGGTGGCGGTGATGTGCTGCTGGCAGCAACCAAGCGATTGAGAGGCGAGTGGCGGTGAGCAGAGGAAGTGGGAGGAGAAGGGGGTAGGGGAAGGGAGAAGGGAAGGGGAAGGGAGAGGCCGGTGGGGCAGCTACTGATGGCACCGCCGCCGCCAACTAGGTGCGGCCCACCAGTGGGGTGAGTAATTTGGGCATTATCAAATTTTGTTGGGGTTAGTTAGGGTATTCGGTTTTAAGTGGACGGGTAACTAAGGTATTTTGGAATTAATTGGAGGCTAATTTAGGTATTAAAAAAATCTCAAAGTTATTTTAGAAATTTCACATTTGGGTAGGACACGATCAATTATATGGAAAGTAGGTTCTAAGAGCTTCTAAAAGTTGTCCAAGGGCTGCCAAGGCATGTTAAACAAGGCATGGACGTGAGTCAAAATAAAAATGAAAAATAAGACAAACCCAGCATTTTTCAAATGATATCCTTTAGAAACTACCAACCCAATAAAAATCCTAACCAACCATCCTAATACGATCAACGAATTAAATCTAATTTTAAGATCCAATGGGCAAAATAAAATAAATAGAGCATACTCTCGCATATTCTAATAACTCAGTCTATTGTTGTGTAGCTGACACTATCATTATATACTTGGGTATATAAGAACTCTCATAGCATGCACATACGGTCGATCTCGGCCCCACGCATGTGTTTTAAAAATTGGACCAACTCGGACAAACAGTCAAACCGACCAGTAGGAAACTATAAAATCCTAAGTCAGGTTCTAGGTTTTACAAGATGTCTAGGATTTATGGTACCGAGAGTGGATAGTTAATCATTTAACATGCAATACACATTATTTGTGCTTGCATGAATGTTAAACTTAGATTATTTTATTGTAGTGAGCCCAAGCTAGGTATACATGGATGACAGAGGATGAACTATGGGCAAAAGCTGCATTCTTTGAGGCTGCACCGAAATTATATAAGGGTATGATGAAAAGAGCGAGGGATAGAGCATTGAAGCTCTTGAATACATGCGACCTTGCAGACTGTATAGAGGAAGGCCGACCTAATTGGATTCTGCTGGCCAGTTGGGAAAGGCTCATTCGTGATCATTGGGCTATTAATGAATTCAAACAACTATCCAAAGAACAAGAAGAATAGACTGACAAAGAAGGACCGTGATTTAACCCATCATGTTGGGGGATTAGTCAGCATAGAAATCCACAAAAAACGTCAAGTATAACTCGGAGTTCATTTCTTTAGTTAAAATTTAATTTATCGGTCAATTTATTTATGTTATTGACTAATGCAGGAGGAAGACTTAAGAGGGCTTGTGCATTAGCACGTTTTGTTCAATCACAGACATCGGAAGAACAAAGGAAGGGGTCCTTACGCGAACAAGAAATCTAAGGTATTAGTTGTAAGTATTAACCTTTATTTACATTAAACTTGTCTTGCTTTAGTGTACCTTGTCTTACTTTCGTAGTGTGTGTTACATTTTTTGGATAGAAGGGACCTGTAAAATCTGTGCCTTATTTGTTTTGGCCTTCGGTTTAATTCAATTTACTTGTTGGTTCGATTTGGTTTGGCTTGATTTTTGGCTCTTGGTTCTAGAGAGAGTTGGTGTTGCTCTTGCATTGGTTTAGAAGGCTTTGCTCATGTGGATGTTTGTTGGTGTGGTTTTGTTTGACATGTGTTGTGTTTTATAAGTACTTAATAAGGTCGTTTACACATTAGAGGGTTCATTTTGGAGGGGGGTGTTTTAATCATGCATTTATTGTTAAGATCTTATCAAGTACCTAAGTTAATATGACCTTTGGCTTGCTATCACACCACTTCCTCATAATCTTCTACTTTATATATTGATCATTTTGACTTCATACTCATTTAAAAATTTCTTTAGTGTTGTACCGTTACAAAAGTCATGAAATTTGTGTAAGTACAATTTAATTATAGCCATAAAGATGTCATAAGTCATGCCCCATTAATAGATCATATCACATGGTAGGGCGTGTCTAATAATTATGTGTACACCTTTTTAATTTCCTATATAAAGATTATTTGTCTTTTTATTTTCTTGTCTTCTCATTTTTTAATGAAAAACTTTGTCTTTATAAACACATCTTTCTACCCTAAATTTCAAATCATATTGTTATTATCTTTTCACCTATTGTTGAATTTTCCCAACATTGTCATCCATCGGAGTTTGTCAGAATTTGCCAGTAAAATTGATTGCACGGCGAGGTATCTCGTACGCTAACTATACTTTGAAGTATATATTTTTGTCATTGAATCTTTAGTGAGCCATTATCTAATCCTCTTTTTTTACATTTGATGAAAGTCTAACTTTTGACCAGATTTGAAACTTTTATCTTGTATACTTACAGTTTAGTTAAATCTTATATTTTGGTAACTCTTGCACTATTATTTTGTTATTGTTCTTTTTCATTCATTCAGGTTATAGTTTTATTCATCTATTGTAATTTACAAATATATGTATATAACAATTGATTTAAATTAATCTTATCCTGTTGGATAACGCATTCTCATACATCTATCATATAAATTGTGCAAGATGTTGAGTTGGGTTCGTTTATAGGTCACGTGGTTCGAGCTTGTTGGTAAATTGCTTGTTGCTTGGAGATCAGGTCAGTTTAGGACTCATTTCTTATTTTACACTTATATCTGATGGGTGAGTTGTTTTATATTGTGGGACGAGTTAAGTGGTAGTTTTATCACAATCCACTTAATTCGGGTCATTTAGATGTCTCACATCCTCCCAATATTTGCCAGGATAATTCTGCGCGAGAAATTGACAACCCTCTCTCTCGAGCAATTGAACTCGAGCCCTCAGTGATGACTCGAGACTCCGATTGCTAGAAACTAGCCCACGATGTGAAGGCCCAGCTTCGTCGGGCGTGACCCTAGGGTGCGGTTGCTCAACCGGGAGCACCCTCTCTTTTCTGGCTAAAGGAAAAGCGAGTCCGCAGGGGCCCCATTATGACGGACCAGCATTTGAGGGCCCCGCGTCATTTCCACTCGGCAGCTTTGGAAAAGTAGAACAAGGGCATTAGTTTCTCTGATTAAGCAATTTTGGCTTAGTTTTGTTGCTTCATCGACTGACTGTGGAGAGATTTTCGCTTCTTCTGCCTCTTTCTATGAAGAGAGAAGTGAAGCCTAGCAAGGAGCCGGGGAAATCTATTAAAGAATGTACTGAGTAGAAAGGCATGTGGACTCTTTCGCGTCATGCAACGACCTGAGTGCTCCTGAGTTGGGGCCCGAAGAGAGGCCGCCTTCTCTCAGGCCAGCAGTCTTCTACTTGTTTTTCAAAAACATAAAAAACCAATCGCAAGTTACCTTCTTTCTCGAGGTAAGTCCCACTTTGAGAGGTAAGTCCCAAGGTGCAACCTGTTGAAGAGCCCAGTTGTTTCAATGTCAATGGGATCGACACAACACTCTACTTTTTCTTTTTGCTACATCATTTTCACCCATGCGTCTATAAACTTCTCACAACTAGAGATGTGAAGGGTTACAGGTACCGTATTATGCAACGTATATCATGATTGCATTGTACTTGGCTTGCCTTCAGAGCTCAGAGGAGAGGAGCATGGTGGAATTGGAGATGATAGGAGAAAGGGTGTGCCTAGAGTGTTGCTGGCAGATACTGAGGGACTATAAGTCTTTATACATACACATACTCCTGTGACATTGTTGTCTTGTTATGTTGCTTTTCTATTTTATTTTAGTCATCAAATATATTTACCTTTCACTTAGTATGCTAATATAATAACCCTGTGTTTCGGTAACTTACATTTTTAATAATTTATAATATTTTAAATAATGCTTATATTTCCTTTATTTTTTATCTTGTTGCAGTTGTGGGTAGTGGTTATCTTCCATCCAAGACGCAAGTAGGTTTAAATCTTAAGGGTTTTGTGGGCGTGATCTTTCATGTAATTAAATTCAGAGATAATAATATTAAATAATATAATATTTCGGTTCGGTTAAAGGATGAACTGATATTAGAAGGACCATTTTACATATATAGGTACATGAAGCGAAGAAGAAATAAGAGTTGGAGGAGCTTCTGTGAATGTTTTATTTTGCAAGAGAAGTGTTTATGTGAAGGGCCCATTGAGACCTAACTGGCCAAATTATCCTAGAGATCCATCTCGTTGATATTGTATTTGATATATATATCAATTATATTTAACAAATTGATGTACTTGATAAATAATTTTTATTCAATTTAGATTCTCTTTATGATATCTTGATTGGTTATATAGTATTTAAAATTGTGTTATTAGTCAATTTATTGTGTTTAATAGGGAATTGCAAAATAAAATATTTTTTAAAGTTTTTTTATTTGTGACGGATTTGTGACCGTTTGTGCCCTCATTGTGATCGGCTTTGTGACTGGAAATTCATTTTGCATCAAAATTTGAGACCGCATTTACAACCGTTAGTACAGTTGCAAAATATTTAGCGACTAGCACTGGAACTGCATATAGAGTCGCAAAATTTGAAACGGTAAAGCGACGGCTAATTCCGGTTTCAAAGTTGCGATTGGAAAACATATTCAGTTGCAAATTTCATCAGTGACTCCACCTTCTTTGACCGCATTTGCTGGTCGTAGTTTTGGTCACAAAAAGTTTTAGTGACCGGATATTGGGTCTTAAGCGACCGCATGCGCGGTTGCTCTACTAGTGTTAATGTTAGTTTGGTAACAAATATCAAGTTGTATAACTGATACATATGGTTCATGTCACCTTGATATCATGAGAGGATCAATTATAAAGAAATCCTTATTTAGACATTAACTGTCATTAATTCCCAAATACTAGACATCCTCTATGCTTTAAACACTTGTTATTGAGATATACTGCATGTCTCCCTCTAGTTGCTTGACCGTTCAAAGAAAAAGAAGAAGATGAATGAGGCCTCATTAAGAAAGGTTTCTCTTGCGTTGGAAAACCAAAAAAAAAGCCTTATCTTTCGTCACTTCCATTCGCATTTTAAAATTACCAGAGGAAAGCTCGTGAGGATTTTCTGGGCAAGAAAGGTATGATCAAGAACCCTACAACTTATGAAGCTTTAGAAGATCAACTTCGTAGGCAAAAACGTGGAAATAAGTAAGATGTTTTGTATTCCTAGCGACAGACGTAGTTGAATTGAACAATGGCAACTATTTTCTGATATATAGTTCATAGAGACAAGTGCCTTGTTAGTCATTGTATAATATCATGCCATTCCATGCTCCTGTATTTGGCCAAAGATTTGGTACAAAGTTCACTAAAAGTTTTATGAATGAACATGGCATTTTTGTTGCATGTCAAAGATTCACAAAGTAGAAATCATTTGATCACTAACGTAGCATAAGTGGGAAATTACAAACTAGTAGATCAAAGATATGACAGAAATGAAGGGTCCTCTCTCGAGTAGAGACTGCTCTTAAGAAGCCTTTCAAAGTATGAGACCTTCAATCCACATTTTTTGGAGATATCAGATCTGATTCTATCTGGGCAATCTCCACGAGAACCAGTGACCACAACCGCCGTCATGACATCCACAAGGCTCACCAATGCCACCAATACCTCAGGTTCAATGGCAGATGAAGCATCAGCCAAGAAGACATGGGAAAAATGCCCTGCCTTCACTCCTTCATTGTACAACCTAAAGCTGCTCATGAAGGTGGTGGATATAACTCTGAACTTGAGAAGATCAGGCAGACTAGTCATGGCAAAGCATTCTTCTTCCGAGTTATACATGGTCAGATCAAGAATATCATCAGGAACATCTTTAACCGCTCTGAAAGCTGCATTAGCTCGAAACAGTTCATGGGCAGGTATACAATTTGTCAAGCTTTGCATGAGAACATCACAGGTCTTGTTCCAAGGAGTCGCGATAAGTATTCGGCTCGCTGGATCAGCTCTATAGATTTGCAGAACTGCTTCTCTTATGACTCTTCCGGTTGTGGACAATTCACATGGTGATGTAGTATGTGATTTAGAACGTGGAAGCATACAGAGTGGTCCAACAAGCAGATATGGAGGTGGGCACCAAAGATTTAGTATGTGACCAACAGCAGCTCTCTCCTCTGAACTAAGAGCTTGGTTGTAGAAGATGACTTGTTCTTGATCCTGGTCAATATCAATGACCCTCAGAGATTGGTCTGGGAAAAGAAAATTTTGGAAGATAGAGTCTGTTATAGCACGGATTGCAAAGTGACAACGCTTCAAGCACACTCTGTTGAAGGAGAAGCTAACATCGTATTTGGATGTTGATGTATGTTGCAAGTGGAAATCGTTGCCAAACTGTGTATGAACAAATGAACTTTTTGCTACTCGTAATACAATCCCCTGTTATAAAACAGATACCATCGTTGAAATTTGCAAACTGAGATCAAATTGTTGGGTTAGATCATAGATATTAAAACTTGTAAGCACAAGGAAGATCACCACCAACAATTTTTATGAACAAATGATATGCTTGCAACTGCAACTATAAGCCTCTATTTCATGTTATACAACAAGAAAAGCCAAGCAGGTAAATCAATTCTTTTCTGCTACTTTCAATGAACAGACAAAAAATGGATTGAGTAAAGAGGAATTTCTTTGCAAATTATGGACTCTTTGTAACGGTTAGTAAAGAGGTGTGGTGGGTTTAAGGAGAAACTGACCTCAAAAGGTTTGATTTGCTTGTGTGTTGGCTTCAAGTGCACAAAATCTCTTGAGAGCAAGTAAGGCCTCCTCTCAGGAATAGAGTCAATCTCAAAGACCACAAACTTCTTTCTATCATTCTTTTGGGAGTGATAAACATGAACATTATTAAACTTCTTATTTTTGTCGGATGTTGATTCCTCTCTGATCTCCAAAACTACTTCTTTAAGAAGATAGTCACTCCATTTCTGATAGTAAATGTTTACATTAATACATCCAAAGAATGTTCAAGAACAAAAGAAGATCAGACAAGATACAAGGCCCGCACCTCACAGTAGTAGTCCTCTGCAGACATGAGAGCTGCGAAATATTCCCGGTAAGTAGACTGTGATAAGGGTGTTAATAAAATTCTGGGCACCTTGCCTCCCTCAAACTCATGTTCCAGTTCATCTGGGACTTTGAAAACAGGAATTGCGACCTTGGGCTTTAGAGCAGGTAATGAACGTGTTGGTTCATCAAGCGGTGAAGTGTTCAAATCCTTGTCTGTGGATATGTTTTTGTTCCTCACTTTCCACACATACTTTGAGTTTGCCACAGTACCTTGCTTTGGGGAGTCCAAAGTCATCACCTTCTTGGCATCTGATTTGGGTGATAAGAGTGGGGAAGAAGAGGAAGGTGCGTCTGAGGACAATGCGACCTTGGGCTTTAGAGCAGGTAATGAACGTGTTGGTTCATCAAGCGGTGAAGTGTTCAAATCCTTGTCTGTGGATATGTCTTTGTTCCTCACTTTCCACACATACTTTGAGTTTGTCACAGTACCTTGCTTTGGGGAGTCCAAAGTCATCACCTTCTTAGCATCTGATTTGGGTGATAAGAGTGGGGAAGAAGAGGAAGGTGCGTCTGAGGACAGTGAAGAACTCTTGCTAGTGTTGGAGTAATGAGAATTTGACTGACCCTTATTCCCCAAATACACTTCAAGCATCTTCTCTATGTCAGTGATAGATGGCACTGTGGGAGGAATAGTTGAAGATGATTCCAAAGGTCTCTTGCTACTAACCAGATTGGCATTTGATAGAGCAAAAGAATTCGACATTTGCTTCTGGGTACTAGGTTTTGGCGCAGTTGGAGAAGGAGAAGGTGACGCCGGCGACATTAAAGAATTAGCTTGATATGATCTGTGTGCAGTAAGATCTGAAGCAATCGACTTCCGGGTTACTGGTTGTGCTTCAATTGAAGAAGGGGGATTAGGTGACAGTTTGTTCACTTTGTCGTGCAGAGGAGAATCACGCAGTTTAGTGACATAGGAAATATTGGATTGAGTAGAAGAAGTTGATGGTCGACAAATCAAGTACTGGGCATGATCTGAACCTGCCGTAGATGGAGAACTAGACGAACTATAAAAAGTCCTCGATTGATAACCAGTCGGCACGGGAGCCGGAGCTTCAATGGGATCATCGTCGGCACCAAAAAGACATCGACCCAAAAGACATCGAAGGACGGAAACAAAAAAGTTGGCCATTTCTGAAAACTGCTCAGGTTGAGCTGAACTAGAGACCGATCGATCAGTTGCAGTCCAACTAAATCACTTGGAATACTATACTAAGTAGAATCGGTATTAAACAAAATCATGTGAGAAAAGAAGTACTCAAAGCATGTATGTATGTTGGGATAAGATATACAAAGAATCCAAACGAATTTCATTGCAACTCCATGACTCCCAAATACTATAAATTGAGTTTGGGCATCAGATAGCTATTTCTTGCAAGGCCTTAAACATGGAAGCCTTGGTCGGAGTGAGGGCCAGGACAAGAAAACAAAGAAAAAGGAGGAGAGTTTTAGCAAATTTGACTGTTGCCTGCCCAGGGCTACCTTAAGGTCATGGCAAGATCAGGTCATCGCTGACATTTGATGTTTTTTTTTAAAAAAAATAATAAAAAATATAGTTTAGTTGATTTTTAAGACCAATCCGGTTAAACCTTAAATAATTTTACAACTCAAACCAAGCGTAATGAAGTCAATATAAAAAAAACCTTTAAATTGTGAATAACATAGAAGATAACGTGAATAATATATTAGACCACTCTTTAATCGTAAATTCCAAATATTACATTGGTAGACTACCATAAATATATTTCCGAGTAAAAAAGCCTTCCTTTGAACATTTAAATACTTTGACTAAATAATCAAGGATCAGACTGATTGAGTTCAAAAGAAGGCCTTCTCACAAGTTTCCACCCAATATCGAATTGAGGGCCTTGACTTTTTACGAGAGCTCATCAGTCTACAACATATGTGGAATATCTCAATCTGAACAACAATATAGACCACTTTACAAAAACAAACAAATACAAGTAGGAGAAAAGTAGACGTATGTTAAAATTGGCGGATGAATCACTCCCGACAAAGTGGCAGGGATTTGATGCAAGTGAAGACATGCAGTACCATCCAATGAGTTCAATGATAATAAGTATTAGAAAAAGAGACCAAAATGAAACTTCATACTATGCCTTCATGGTAACCATATCTTACTCACTGAATTGAAGAAACATGTATGTCGTTAAAGATCTGCTCTCCCTGGGTACCTGGGGAAGGGTATTACATCCCTGATGTTGTCAAGACCTGTTGCAAAGAGCTCCATTCCCCACTCCGCCTTGTTCTCAAATTTCTTATCTTTAACAGTCTTTAGCTTTTCAACTGCTTCCGTATAAGTAATGCGCTCAAAAGGTGAAGACGAGACAAGTAGCAAACGCTCCCCAGCCCTTTTATCAATATGCTTTACAATGAAATCCACATTGTCGGAACATTTTTCCGGTAGCCATTTGCACAGATATTATATGAAGTATAACGACTCAACGCAAAGTATAATATAATAGGCTAAATTATCTCTTTAAAAGTAGTTAATCAAATTTAAAATTTATAATTTATTTTTACTTATAAAAAGATTTTACCCCATTAAATATTAAATATACAATTAAGTTGAGGGATCTCACGGTATGCCTAGCACAATTCATATCTTCTTAAAGAAAATAAAAAGTAGATTTATGCACGGGTAACTATGCATGCTAAAAAAAAATTCAAGCAAACATCACATTACAGCGTAACAAACATTGAAGGGCTTTTTCACAAGATCATTGAGAATGAAGAAAAAACCTAAAAATAAAAACCAAAAGAAACAAACACAAAAAAGAAAAAGTAGTATAGGATTCAACCCAGAATGCCACCTGCCAACTTGCAAAAGCTATCTCTGGCTCTACCATCCAGAACTCTGCTAGATGCCTTGAGGTATGAGAATGTTCAGCTCTAAAGGTTGGCCCAAATGTGTAAACACTGCTTACATTACAAGCATATGTCTCAACGTGAAGCTGCCCTGATACTGTCAGAAATGGCTGTCGAGAAAAGAAATCTTGAGAATAATCTATCTTTTCATCCTTTGCAGGAAGGCCAGGATTAAGCTTAGCTTTGTCTTTCAGTTTTGTAAAACTTTCCTTTGCCTTTGCAAGCTCAGAGAGTGGTCCTTCTAGCTGCTCCTTGCCGTACTACTCTTCCCTGTGATAATCAACACAATTAATCATCAAAGTTCACATAAACATTAACAATGCTCTTTCTAAATTGAAATGAATACAAATGTATCCTGGAGCTTAGAATAGCAAAATGTGATTGTTGGCATTCTTGGTTTACATTTTCAAAGTTTGCTGTCAATGATATTCAAATGTAGTGAGTTGTTTAAGAAAAATATGATATCATGGATAAGGAAATGGATTCCCATTGAAAAAGGCATTCAATAATCAATCAATTATCTATCCAATTTAGATGATAGGTTTTGACAAAAAATGTTTATATTATATGTTAATTAATATTTCATCTTTCTGTACTGGTAAAGTGAAGTTCTACTCTAATTTCAACAGAGTAAGAAGTTATATAACGCTAGCAGTTCATGCTTATATGAAATGTAAACCAATATTCGGAACCAAATAAATTGTACATATGGGATACTTTGTGGTTATATGGAATGTACACCTCAAAGATTTCAACATCATTAAGCTCCTCATTTGCTTCGGATGCAGACTGCAATTTCTCTACAAAATGTGAGGGTGATACAGCTGATGTTGCATATTGACATTCTTGATGATCGTCATCTTCCACTTTGTTTTCAAAAACAGAAGGGGCCAACTTCATAGGAGTTGAACACAAACTATTATTTGGAACCATTGACGCTTCATCTCGAGAATCTTGCGACAAAACCCTTTGCTTGTTTTGCATTTGTTCATGCTTGGCTCCTGACTCTGCCTTTCCAACATCATCATGAACAACCTCTTCTTCCAAAATAACACTCTCACCATGGCCATGACAATCTGCCTCTAAAATAGCTTTATAATCTCCACCATCACCAGATTCCTCACTTTTTCTAGTACAAGGAATGAGCCAGCGAAGGAACTCAAAGCATTTACACATTTTCAGCAAATTTGAGTCTATGCTGCAAAGAAAAGACAGTCGACCATGGAAAACTTCTATCAAACACCTTCAAATCTTAATCCGTAAAAAAAAAAACACGCACACACATAAGAAAACATGAGCAATGTCTTTCTCTTAAAAAACATCTACTGAATTGCAAACTGACCCATGATTTCTTATAGCAAGTTCATTGTAGAATCACAAAAATAAAGATGAAAATAAGCAGAAACAAACTATGACAGCAGAGAACAAGAAGTTTCAATTCGGATTTACCACTATAATTCACCAAGCAAAAATAATAGGAGAGAGCAGCAAGCATTTCTAAGCAAAGTCATCCATTAAATATGAGATTGATTAAGGAAATGCAAGAGGAATTGATTAGTATGAAATGAAGAAGGATAACTTTAAATCTTTATTTGGGTAATTTATAGCTCATTTTTTGGGATTAAAATAGGGAGATCTCTAAGCAGACTCCCCAAACTAAGATAACAACTGAGACTCCTCAACTCCAAACTCTTCTTGACCAGAATTGAACCGAGTCGATCCGAATCAAAATTATAGTTTTAAAATGTTAAACCAGATCGGTTCATCTCAAAATTGGGATCATTTTATGTTTAACCATAACTTATCTTAAATTCAACTTACTCGTGTTATTTAATAAAGTTTTTTGGTTTTTTCTTTTCTATTAAAATGATGCTATATGCAGGTCTTTTATATGAAAATGAAGTTATAAATCACGTTTTAATTTTTATCAATTTTACGATTGTCGTAAATAATCGGAGACTAATGATTTTACAACTATCTATAAAACTAATTTTTCACTAAAATGGTCAAAATAATGTTATTTTTTCATCACTTATATAAAGATGGTTTTAGAAACTAAAATAGACTAATATGATGCCATGTACTATTTTGCATCTAAAATCAGAATTTAAGCCCAATTCTGATTTATAACCACAATCAAAGTTCATTATTATTTCTTTATTTAATTTAATATATATATATATAATCAAAACCTTTCTAATCTAAGTCGCGCAATGTCACGATATCTTAGCCTAATTTAAATATAGTTATATATAATAAATTTAATTAAAATCCAGTGTTTCAAAAAAAAATTAATTTCCCATTTTTAAAAAACGATTTCTCGACGGTTGCCTTTGGGAAAAAAATATTTCGTCACGCCAGGTGGGCACGCCTTCGTTATAACGGGAGGGAAAATAAGACACGTGTTAAATTATAAATGGGGCGTCCGTCGGGTGGCGTACTCATCGTGACGTGACTAAAAAAAAATACTATTCAAATGTTCGGTTACTTCACTTCGCGCAACCGCCATTTTCATCGTTCTCTTCTCCCTTCCACCACCACCGCCCTTCACCATTCTCCGACTACCACCGCTACCGCCGCCTTCACATTCGCCATCAAGTAAAGTCCCTTTTCCTCTTCTAAAGCATAGACATCCTCTAAGCTTTAAACACTTGTTATTGAGATATATTGCCTGTCTTCCTCTAGTTAAGAAGTAGATGAACAGGCTTGATTAAGAAAGGTTTATCTTTCGTCACTTCCATTCGCATTTTAAAATTGCTACTGGGCGGATCGACTGGCTGCTCATTGTTATCATCACAATTAATAAATTAACTTTTGTATACGTATGTGTCGGTGCTATGAATAGGATGTTGCAGAGTTCCATCCATGTCATATAATAATTATTATTATTTATATAAAATGGGGCTAGCAATAGTGGATTTGTGTATGTGAAGTCGAGTATGTTATTTATTGCGTTTTAGTTTGAAAAAACAGAGCTGTACATGCATGCTACTTTTCATGATATATTATCATAGACGGTACATTAATAACAATGTCATAAAATTAAAATTTCATACTTTACGGCAACAGGGGGGAGTGGTGGAGTAGGACAGCAACCCACCGGTAGTTGCGATTACTCGGCCGAGGGTGGCAACATCTATGTTCGTGTTTGGGAAATAAGGGGCCTTCGGAGTACCCACTTATTAATGTCAACCTAAATTGCTCCTGTTGTTGCGACCAATAACCCGTGACAAAATGTGGCGGGATGAATTTTAAAAACCCAAATTTTGTCATTGCTACGGCAAATCCCATGGTATTTGTGAAAATAAAATTATATAAATACACGCGGTTTATTACATTTTGCTACACAAGATCATATTCTAAAAAACTCGAAACTCTAATTCGACTCAGCATATCATGGAGTGAAGTCGCCTCTAAACTGACTCGGAGGTCATTTATAATAATTTTTAATTATGAAAATAAATAATTGTATAAAATTAGTAAAAATTACTCTATTTTCACACTTGAAATTGATCACTATGTGATTTACATTGGTTAAATATATTGATATAACTAATCTAAAAAATAGAATATGTTTTGATAATTTTTATGATTTAATTTGGGAGTCAATTGTAAAAAGAGTCGGTATAGAGTCATTCATTGAGTTATAACAACTCACTCCAAAGTGGAAACTAATAAGCCTAAGTTATCTATTAAAAAATAGTTAATTAAAGTTAAAAATTTATAGTTTATTTTTACTAATAAATACGATCTTACCCTAGTAGGTATCACACATTAACTAACTTACGGGATCTCACAATCTACCCACTTTAAAAAATTTTATCCTAAAAATTCCTACACTTAGCTTATTAGTAGTTATAACCCAAGTAACTATTTTAGCTCGTAACTAGTAGCCTAGCAAAGGTCCTTAGTCTAGCCCATCATTTAATAAAGAATCAGGTTATTCTGATACTATTGATTCATAAAGATATGAAGTGGAATTGACTTTGAGAGTTTTTGAAGTCTAAAAAGAGTTTTAAAACTATGCGTATGATTGGATGACACACCCGTTTAAAAAATTTCAGCCATAAGTGGGTCGCTTTAATGGATCCAACACGAGGATGGAATAATTTCCTAAATATTATGCCGCGCAGTACACATCAACCCCCTAAGTTATGTTTGTAATTCTCGGCATATCATTCTTGCTATCATCCATGAAAATAATAAATCCTCAATCTGTTAGCCATCGATTCAAAGATCATATCTTTTTACGTCTCAATATAGCCAACACGTATATATAATTATTTAATATGACAAAGAAAAAGAGCACTTACTTACGAAAAAGAGCATGTACTTACGTCAAGGAGGATAATCGACAATTAAGAGATCGGTATTATTGTAATCCATGTAATAAATTCGCAATTATACCTCAAACTCTATGTTATAAGGTAGTATGTTGGTCATCTTGCCGGCAATCTCTATTAAAACCTACTATGCAAAAGGCTATGGCCCATTCGTTGAAAAATTTTTGTTAGCTAGTACCTAATCTTTGATCTAATTAATCAAAAGCTTGAACAGTAATAGTACTTATACTTGTGACTAGATATGTAAAGAATAATATATAGGAACCTTGATCCAATAATACCATCATGATTTACAGTGGACATGGTCAGCATTTATGGATATTACTCTTGTAATCTCTATGTAGACTGAAACCACATTAAAAGTAAGTTTTTCTTTGCACAATTCTTTTACCGAACAATTATTTGCTTTAAGGTCTTACAACCAAATTGACTATAAGACCTGAACAACATCTAAATATACATTGGTGTTATTACTTATTTATTATCAAAATTTCAAAATTGTCATCGTGAATATACAATGACCGGTAATTTTTTTAAAGATAATTGAGTCTTACAGCTAATTTAGGTGTACGACCGTGAAACTAATTTTTAATCTTCTTTCAATATACAAGTACAATTGGATCAATAGTAATGCACATTTTTTGTGGTTATCATGGTTTGATTATTATGGTAAAGGCTAGTCAAGTTGTTTTGAACTAAGGATGCTCAGCAATACCATCCAATGCAAGCCAAAAATTTTTGAAAAAATGAAAAATCTACTTTTTGTAGAACATCACAATGCCGATGAAGCCGCCTCCCGCCGCCGGGAACCACCGCCCGTCGTTGTCTGCCGCTGCCGCCTCGTCGCCGGAGGATCTGATGTAGAAGGCCATCTCCTGTCTGAACAATCTTTCTCACAGAGACACCTTCGCCGTGGCGTCGGCGGAGTTGGAGACGATGGCGGTGTCCTTGTCGCCCACAACATCCACCTCGATCAGGAACTCCCATCTCCAGATCGGTGCCGCAGCCCACCTCCAGCGCGTCCTCCCCGCTTCCGCAAGCTGCTCCGCTCCTACGCTTTCAAGGCCAAGCCCGCCCTCCGGCGACGGCGGCGTCGCCCAATGATCTTGTTTCAGATAGGGTGTAGGGGATACTAGTTTCAGAGAGGCCCGCAAGCCTCAACGACGATGGCATGGATGATCACCGGCGCCGGCGGGAATCGATGTGCACCGTTGGGAGAGCACGGTGAAAATATGGAGGCAGGGAGGAAGGGTTAAGCACGATTACGCCGTCAAGTTATTTGGATTTTATTTTCTGTTTTTAATTCACTAAAATTGGTTAATTAAATTAGAATTTATTTTTACTAATTTGTTAAAATAATTATACTCAGCTTTTCTCACGCAAAGTTTTCCGGCTTGTTTTTGGCTCAAAAAGTTTACTCAGCGTTAGCATCCGATTCTTTGTCCGATGCTAAAATTCTGACTTGTAGTAATAGTGTGAGAAAATTTTAAGTAATTAGCTTATATTGTTTTATTAATAGAGAAAAAAGTACATCTGTTGTGGACAATGGAGAATTTTTTCGTAGTTTACTCTATTGA
The DNA here is from genome assembly GCA_033002965.1 of Piper betle. Lineage (NCBI taxonomy): Eukaryota > Viridiplantae > Streptophyta > Magnoliopsida > Piperales > Piperaceae > Piper > Piper betle. The sequence continues at coordinate 21,675 of JAURVB010000177.1, read as the reverse complement.
ATTATTGGCCAAATTAATAAACACCATCATTGGAAAATATCATCCCGGCCCCTAATTATTGTAGTCTTCATTTTCGCATCAAAATTAATAGCAATTAATATTCAACAGTGCCTACGTGCCCTCCTGATATCAACTGTGAGTTACAATCTATCAATTTTCTAGCAACCACCTATCTTTTCATATAAAAAGACATCGTATGATTGCGCACAGCACACGCGTACCACTCGTAATTTAAAGACACTAACGAAAAGAACATGATGAGTACTACCCAAAGAGGCCGTGGGTCAGCCAGCAGTTATTATGATTGACTTGGTGGTTAGAGAGTATCGCTTTCGTACGTGGAGAGTCTGGACATAGGACTTACCACCTCGAATCAAAAAAAAATAGAGATCCAGTGATAATGCTTTATTTATTTCAATCCACATTTTTATACTAAGATATTATATATAATGATGGATTATTTAAAGTTCGATTAAACTGAATTTGGCTTGATAGTCTGCTTGAAAAAACTCAACTCCGAGCTTAGCTCGATATTAAATGAGTTGGCCTCAGATTATACTTTGCACAATTCGATTCGACTTAAAGTTTAATACTTTATATAAAAAATAATATTTTTTATTATATTTATCTTAAATTTTTATATAAATATAATTAAATTATAAAATATCATTATATGATATGAATTTAAAATTTTTTACATGATTAAATTATTTTTTATACATAATTATATCAAATTTAAGATATTTTAATTATAAATAAAATTTTATTATAAATTATACAAAAAACAGCATCAATAAATATGAATCAAGTAAATTTTAACTAGACTTGAACTCAACGCCTTAAAAAAAGAAGAGGTGCATGACTGTAAAGTTTAAACTATTATATATGATGTATATTTGGCGCAGCTTGTTTGGTGTGAAATGGAAGAACAAGTAAACACTTCGAATTGAAACCTTTGCCTATCTCACCTGTTCTTCATTATTGGCAACAAATGTCAATTATAATAAACTGTATATTTCGTAATCTGGCTCATGGTCCATGTCCCCTTGATATCATCAGACTATCAATCATAATTAAGCCCCTATTTACACACCAACTTTCATTTCGCAATACAAGATATCTTTTATACTTTCAACACTTGTTAGTAATGCTCAAAGAAAACGAAGAAGATAGGACAAGGCTTCATTAAGAAAGGTTTATCTAGCGTTGAAAAAGCCAAAAAAATCTTACCTTCGGTCACATTAATTAAATTGCTACTAGCCGGACAGGCTCGTCGTTGCACATCACAATTAAGAAACTCTTGTATATAAGTACGTGTTGGGGCTATGAATACGATGTTGTGAACTTGCATTCGTGTCATATAGCTATTAGTTCCCGGTACATAAAATGGAGCGCCTCTAGTCAAGTGTGCTATTTAGGAAAAAATCTCATGGATATGCATGCATGCATGCTGTTGTTCATCATAATATATTATCATAGGCCATACATTAACAATGTTATAAAATTGAAATAATCATTTTTTTATAAAAATACACCAGCTTTGTGTTTTGCTGCGTACAATTGAACCACACGCTCGCTTTAAAAAAGTAAATGTATGTTATGCTTTTTAGACTTGGATAATAGCGGCGCATTCTACGTTATTTTCGTTTCAACCATTAATGAGCTGCTTAATTTAAAGGTTGAAATGGGAGGAGAATGAAATAATTTCCTAGAATTAATGGCGTAGTACATCAACAACCCTAAGTTATGTTCGTCACCCTCGCCATATCACTCTTCTATCATCCATGAAAAACAATAAATTCTGTATTTGTTACCCATCAATTCAAAGTTCATATCTTTTTACCTCTTTATATATGTAGCAAACACGTACATATGATCAGTTAATATGACAAAGAAAACGAGCATGTACTCGTCAAGGTGCACAATCAACAATGAAATTGGAGGTCAACATTATCTTACTCTGTTCAATAAATCAGCAATTATATCTCCAACTATATGCTCTAGCTCGTATGTTGGTCATCTTGCCGGGCCGGCGGACATCTCAATTGAAACCTATTATGCAAAAGGCTATAGCCCACTGACATTGATTTTGTTAGGCAGGACTTAATGACTCACGCCTAACCTTTAATCTAATTAATCAGAGGCATGAAAAGCAGTAGTACTTGTATACTTGTGACTGATACATCAAGAATAATAGGGACCTTGATCGACACAATCATGATTGTATGTTAATTATTTACTCATGACGAGCTTATACCATACATGACCTGTATGGTAGACAAACTAATATAGTAATTACAAAAGATAATAATTAATAAAATAAAAAAATTATCTTTAACATGTGTTTATATCATAATTTTAAAACTCTTTTTTACTCTAAAAATTCTTCGACTCTACTCCAGTCCATAGTTTGACGTGTCAAACTCCATGGATGACTCTACAATGATTAATTTTTTAATTGATCATTAAGTCAAATCGTAAAAGTTATCAAAATATATTATTTTTTATATTAATTAAATTAATATTTTTAAGTACTGTGAATTATATATTTATTAATTTTAAGTGTCAAAAGATTAATATATACTAATTTCATATAACTATTTATTTATCTAATTAAAAAATTGATATAAATAACTCTGGGTCAGTTTAGAGTCAACTCCAATCTATAATATGCTGAGTCGAGTCCATGTTTTTCATTTTTAAACTATAGTTTATATATGTGTTTGAGCAAAATTGTGCCCTTTTATAAATTTGAATAATTAGAATGAATTGTTATCTCACTTGTTAAGGGCTTATGTGATGCAAATACAAGAGTTCAGGGTCATATCAAAGCACACTTGTCACTAAAAATGAGAATGAGAGACTCTACTTATATAGAAAAGCGGTGTGACTAATTATTAAAAATGTCCAAGAGTATTCTTATATGCTTATTTGCGATTGAAGGATAGAAAAGTATTCTTGTTAGAGGTGTCAACTCTTATTTTGTCTGTTTGGTTTGTAAGAAAATATGGAAAAAATCATTTTTCCATTACACAAATTACACAAATCATCTTTCCACAAAAGATGCAAGAAAATGATTAAAACTGAAGTGATGCTTTAAAATTTTTCTTTATTTTTATCCAAACATATGACAAACAATGACAAAAAGTTGATTTATTTTCTCTTCTTTTTTTCTTTCCTAAATTATTTTCTTTTCTTTCTCTCATAATATATCAAACCAAACAAACCCTTATATAACATTTGCATATATTGTTAGATCTATTGTTTCAAAAAGAGCATTAGCTGCCAATATTTTAGAAATCAATATTATTGCCCAAAATTAAGGGTCATACATTTTAAGTACCAAACAATGTGCTTATGATACAAATGCATGGTCTTACACCCTACCGAGATAAAACTTAAATATAATTGTTTACTAAAAAAATTAAGACTTTAATTTTTGTGTATTTTCTTCTTGCTTTCATGTAATTAAAAAATTTTATAAAAAAATATTATGCTTGCCCATACATAGCCCGGAATCTTTGTGCTTTAGTATTAGTAACTAAACTGGATATAAAAAAAACTTGAGTTCTAATTAAAAATAAGACATTCTGCCAATTAAATTACAACGAAAATCAAAATAAAAAATTAAATCATTATAATTTATCTCCTCTCAATTAAAAAATTATTTTTAAAATTGAAATCGAGCATCATTAAATAGTTATGAGTTTATATACATGAGTCACAACTTATATAACATATACATGCTACACTTTTTTATTTAGAGCAAATTAGTAGGCTCTATTATTCAAAATTTACATAGATAAAAATATATATAATAATTTACAAAAACAAATTTCTAGGTCATTTTGAAAAAATTACAAAAATAAATAATAAAGATATTTATAAATTTTCAATTCAATCTAATATTTTAAAGCTTATATCTCAATTATCAAAATAATAGCAATAAAATAAATTTTTAGGTCATTTTAATATACAAAAAATAAAACATTTATTGTCATCCTAATTTTGATCGGCTCTGCCTTTCATACATATGAACTTTATTTTGTGGGAACTGAAACCCGCTAAAAATTATTCATATTACATGTGTAGCTCGCATAAATTGTATATAAAATATAGCTCACCTTCTTTTTATTTTTCATTGGTAATTAAAATAATATAATAATAGTAGACATGCTATATGGTGCAAGTAGCAGGTGAAGGAGGACATGGAAGGATAAACGGTCCGAGCAGCTTTTCACTGCCTCAAACGTCACTTCTACGTAATCTTCTCCAACGTTGTTCCACCACGTGCCCAGATCAATATTGCGTGCAATCGACAGCGAAGCAACGCGGCCTGTTTTAATTGGTTGGCAGGTCGTCCGTCTAGACTAGCCGTTGGCGTTTGGAATTCGCATTTTGTAAAAAAATGCGCATATTAAATATATTCATATGGTGAAATTATCCTTTCGTTGACCTTTTTACGGTAAGGTTTGACCGGCATTCCCATCCCCCAGTTGGTCAAAAGCTCAAAACTTCGTATTCGATGTTCTTTATTAACTATCTTAGAGGGTTTACACCAGAAAACAACTATTGTTTTAAAAAAGGGAAAAAACTACACGAGGGTAATAAAAGAATGTTATATTTTCTAAAAATAATAGACAAAAATGTTGTGATAGAAGTTGTTATGTGAGATTTGTACATTTAATTAATTAGACATATATTCGGGTACATGGATGGGATATGGTAGCTAATTGGTTGATAGAGTAATATATAAATTTGATTATGAGGATCGGTACACACGATATTTCCAAATAAATTCGTACCATAATGTCTCCTTTGAGAGTTCACTACAATTTCCGGTTGTCATAAATTTATAGAAAGTTATATATGGCCGTCAGATATTATTATTTAAGAAACGTCCATAACCCCAATCACTATGGTTTAAAAGGGTATTTAATATTCTTGGCGCAGTACTTCCCTTTGCAACTTCAACAACTGCCCGTACATATCATTATATGAGCGAGGGGAATATAATATCGTTCCAGTTAAATAGTTTAATGAACCAACCAATAGGTTTCTTTATTGGGTAAACTAATTGCTGGAAATGCTAAAACTGGTGGTGGAGATATACATACATGTTTTCTAAATTTTGCGTTAAAAAATTGAAGTTCATCTCAATATGATTATTAATTTGGTTAAGAATATTGGATCGACCTTGATCATCCGACACTAAAAATATTTATGTGGTCGAAATCATGCAGTCGTATACGTGATGAGCCCTAATCTAAGTGGATTAAGAGTCTAATTACAGTCACATAAACAATTAGCCGAAGCCATTGTTGGTTTCTCACCGGACAAAAGCTATACTTACCCAACACGTTGAATGTATTCAATTTTGAAGCAACAATTGTTTACTCATAATCCTAATAACAACCAATATACCCGACCCATGATCTTAACGTGCAATCACACTTACCATGCAAGCACGAAAGTAAGGTAAATCAAAAAATATATTTGCTAATTACGCATGGCCACGCTATAAATATAAAACCATCACAATCTCACGTGTCAGCACCGCTGGCCACCAATCCAATCAACTTCCTCAAATCATTTTATGATAGGTAACCAGAATGCTGCCACGTGCATGACTTGTACCGTCGAAAAGTGCAAATTTCCCACTCTTCCCTTGCCAGGTCAAGACTTCCCCCAAAACAAGTCATCTCAACTAACCAAATCAAATCCATGCACTATATATAAACATATATCCCCCTTCTTACTCCCCGAGCCTTCTCTCAAACTAAGATTCGATACCTTTCCCTCTTCTTCTTGCTTACCTTACCTCCCAAGCTAGCTAGCTTTCTCCTACCTTATAATCCCCTTTCGGTTGATCTCGCTCTAGAGCAAATATGGATTGATATATATAATAACAAAATTCATAACTTTATAATAAGTTTATGTTATATACGTTGAAGGGAAAGAAAGATGGGTGAGGGCAGAGGAGCTCAACTATACTCCGGCCGGCGAAAGCTATTCACCTTGCTCCGACCGGATCACCCCTCGAGCAGCTCGTCGTCGTCGTCGTCTCCGTCGCCGGTGGCCACTGACGAGGACCTATCCGACAGCGAGAACGACCGGATGTCGCCGGCGTGGAATTACCACCCGTCGCCGTACGTCAAGTCGCCGTGGTCGAGGGAGCTGCAGACGGTGCACCAACCCGCCTCCGGCTGCGGATCTCCGGCATGCGGGCTGGTTGGGTCGATGGTGAGGGAGGAGGGGCATGTCTACTCCCTCGCCGCTGCCGGCGGGCTTCTCTACACCGGCTCCGACAGCAAGAACATCCGGGTGTGGAAGGAGCAGAGGGAGTTCTCCGGGTTCAAGTCCAGCAGCGGCCTCGTGAAGGCCATAGTCGTCGCCGGCGGCAAGATCTACACCGGCCACCAAGACGGCAAGATCCGGGTGTGGAGAGCTTCGGCCAACGACCTCAGCAAGCACCGAAGGGTTGGGACGCTGCCGACGCTCAGAGAAGTGGTGAAGAGCTCGCTGAACCCGCAAAACTACGTCGAGGTCCGTCGCCGCCGGAGCTCGGTCTGGGTCCGGCACTTCGACGCCGTGTCCTGCTTGAGCGTCGAAGAGGAGGAGGGGCTGCTCTACTCGGGGTCGTGGGACAAGACGGTGAAGGTGTGGCGGCTCTCCGACTCCAAGTGCTTGGAATCGATCGCAGCCCACGACGACGCCGTGAACACGGTGGTCGCCCCCGGGTTCGACTCGCTGGTCATGACAGGGTCAGCGGACGGGACGGTGAAGGTGTGGCGTAGGGAGGCGAGCGGGACCAGCTGCCGCCATGTTCTGGAGGAGGTGCTCATGGAGGCTGAGTCGCCAGCGGTAACGGCGCTGGCCGTGTGCGCGGCGGAGAGGGTGGTGTACGGCGGGTCTTCGGACGGGTCGGTGAACGTGTGGGAGAGGAAGGCGAAGAGAATGGTGGCCGCCGGGGCGCTGCGTGGGCACAAGCTGGCCGTACTCTGCGTCGCCGCGGCGGGGAGTTTGGTGTTCAGCGGCGGCGCCGACAAGACGATATGCGTGTGGAGGAGGGACGGCGGCGTCGGCGGCGGTCACTCGTGGGTGGCGGCGTTGAGCGGCCATGGCGGGCCGGTGAAGTGCTTGGCGGTGGAGGAGGAGGAAGACGATGTCGAAGGGAGGCGGCGGTGGGTGTTGTACAGTGGAAGCCTAGACCGGTCGGTGAAGGTGTGGAAGGTGGTGGCGGAGACCGCCGGCGAGGTGTCGCCGGCGATGGCGAAGAAGAAGACCACTGCCTTACCTTTGGTCGGGTAATCGGGTTTGGCAATGGTTGACCGACAAGGTTGCGTGTCGGGGTGTTAATGGTCAGAGTGAAACCAGATAGGCGGAGGGAAGAATGTTTTGTTTGCAGGAGTGTATATTTCTGAGCTAATAACTTTTATAGTTTGAGCAGTAATATTAACAGTTAAACATGTAAAAAGGTGGTTGTGACTTTGTCATTTGTGTGTGCTAATTTACATCAACTACTAAGTATGTTTGATGGATAGATATTGGCAAAAATATTAGCACCAACCAATGTCACTAAATTTCCTGATCACATCATATAGGCACTAATTAACAAGGATTTGCGCTACTTTTTTCAGATTAAAAAATCATGAAATTTTCGGGAAGATGTCATAAAAAGTGACAAATTGTCAAAAAGAATAATTTTTCATACAATCTTATTGATGTGGCCACGGGATTCTTCTGTCACCGGAAGATATTTTGTTCACAATGGAATACACGCTCTTTTGTAACCTGAATTGATAACTCTTTGAAAAGAACCATTGCCACATTTGTTTCCCATACATTTCTATACGCAAAACTTAAATGGGATGGGGTAACCAGCAAAGATCTAAGCTAGATATGATTCCGTTTATTAATGTCCGAAGTCTTGCATTTCGTCTGTTCAATATGTAGGCATTTCTTGTGCATTTCATATACAGCACTAACTAGCAAATCAAGGGCGGACAAAACAGAAGGCAATAATTCCTCATTTTGATGCAACGCCCATCGTAGCAAACATTGATGTGTGGGTTGAGATAACGCCCTATGCGAGAAAACTTCTCGTTGTGGTCTATAGTGGTTGCAGAGGCGGTGGGCAATCTATTGTACGTTTTGTCAATTTTCATGGCCGCTGGATGTTAGACGCCTGGATAATTGAGCTAGACATGCCAACTACCACTCCGGTGATCTGTTGAGTATACGATACCAAGGTCTCGTTTAGCCTTTTTTTTTTTAATTGAGTGGGAGTATGGACAATGTATAATAATGTACATATATGTTTAGTGTATGTCATAATCAATATTTTTTGGGGTTGAACTTTATTATTTTTTGTGGAAACTAATTGTGAACATTAAGTTAAAGTTGAATACAAATTTGCATGTATATAGCCAACAACTTATATCCTAATCCATTGCCATTACTCATAAAACAATAGATCACAATTAAACCAATAGTAACTGTAAGTCATGCTCAAAGCAAGAGCAATTCCGTCACACCATTTTTTTGAATAAACATAATAACTTAACAATGGGAAAGGAGGAGAGAAGCTAGCTAGTGAATCAAGCCCAATCTCCTGCCTTTTCTTCATATTTGCTACCTCCAAAAATCAAGAGGCAACAAGCATGTCCGACCCAAGCAAGCGTGATTAGGGGTGTCCAAAAATCACGGATGTTCATGTCATGTCCGAGTCCGTATCTATATAAAAAATGTGGATTGTCCACTAAGACTGCAAACACTTTTGTAAACACCAAAATGGTGTCTGTAAATAAATACAGACACTTCCGGACATTGCCGTAAGTGTCCAACGATGACAAACTGAAAATTAGATTAGTCTTTTCTTGTCTAATACTATTTTCTAAGCTATAAATAATATACATTTATTTTATATAAATTGAAGGATTGTCATTTTAAGTAGTGTGATTACCTTTGCAATTATAAATATGTACAACTTTTGTTATGAATTTTAAGTTTGTAGTAAGGAATAATATTATTTTCTGTTCAAGATTTATGTTATAAGAGGACATTTTTGTTATTTTGTATTATTTTGAATGAATATGTGCGTACGGAAATAGAGGGTATGTCTTGGGCTTTCATAGAAAAATTTAAAATATGCAAGTTAGATCCATTTAGAACAAATTGTTTAAATTTATATTTTTGTAAAATACATATCTTTCTATTTATTTTTAAGCTTGAATTTTTTGATTTATGTTAATTTATAGTTCATATTAGTTTACGAGAGTGTCTTTATTTGTAAATATATGATGTCCGTATTTGTGTCGGTGTCGGTCCATGTTTGCAAATTATTTTACAAAGGGCACAAATAGTGTCCGCAAAATTTTTCGTAGACACTACCACAGATATTGTCCGCAATAATTTTGCAGATATGAACATGTAGGTGCCAATGCAGGAAGAGTTAATAACAAATACTTAAATATGATCGCAAGAATAGATAATGATAACAGTGATGATTTTAATAATTAAATCATACAAAAATGAATCTCACTTATAGATGAACAAGATAAGTTTAAGTGATGGTCAAGTAAATAAGCAAGTTGACACGACAATTATAAGAATTCAATTGATTAGTGGTGTATTTGAGGCATAACAAGTTTTATTTGAAGTTGTTATTTGTGTTGGTGAGCAAATCAATCATAATAGTAGAAAGATGACCTAGAACTTCTATCCTTAATTTCCAACTGTGATCGAAATCAAGCTCAATATATTTTAAAACACACAAAAATAAAGAGAAGGAAAATGACAAACGATGTTTTAAGATGTTTTGAGTTGATACGTCATCTCTTCTATCACACCAAGTCTTTTGATTTGGTAGGTCTTCGTTGCTTCGCTATGCAAACAACTTACAAGTTGCAAGCATAAGAATCCTTCACAACAATCTACAAGTGTCGTGGAAGTTTCCACTACAGGACCCTTGGAGCATTTGACAAGCCTTCCCCTACAAGCACTGAGTGCTAAGTATCCTGCCTTGTAAACTTACAAGCAACAAGCTTAAGAATCCTTCTCCAACACTCTCACAAGTGTCGAGGAAGCTTCTACTCCAAACCCCTTGGAGTCTTCGGCAAGCCTTCCCCCTACAAGTACCTGAATGTCAAGTATCCTAATTCCACCAAGTCTCAAACAACCTTGAGACTTCACACTTATGGACACTACACCTTCTCTTAGCTTCTTATTTCCTCAAGCAAGAAACTTTACAGACACCTTCTCTTCCAACATGGAAGTTTACACAATCATTATAAATATATCAATGTAGCTCAAGAGGTTAACCCCAAAGTCCATTTTGATAGGCTACAGAGGCCTCTCCAAGGAATGGAGTCATTGAGCATTGATTAACCCTTTCATCTTACTCTAACGACTAGTCATGGCGTCGATCAGTTTGGGATCAGTTAATCATTCAGTGACCGATCGTCAACTGATTGTAGGTTCTTTGGCCTAACTTTGAAAACTCACATCTCGGTTTGGAGAACTTTGACTTGAGTAGTTTTTTCTGAGTTAACTTCAAGATGTTTTTATCATCCCTCCAAGTTTTAGCTCAAATCTTGAAGTAAGCTGCAAGATATGATTTTTACAAGTTTGGATGTTATTGCTAAATTTGGCTACCGATCATTTGCAACTCATTTGTGGCCTGACTTTGGAAGGTCATATCTCGGTTTGTAGAGCTCTAAATTAAGTGATTCTTTTTATGAATAAACTTCAAGATGTCTTCTTTAATGCCTCCAAATTTCAGTTCAAACTCCAAGTATCCTATGAGATATGGTTTTTACAAGTTGGGATATCTTTTCAGTTTTCATTTGGAAATGGACGATCGGTTGCCAAAAGTCTGACCGATCGTTTGACCGATTGAGTTCGGCTACCAATCGTCTAATCAACTGTCTAACAGATCGAGGTGAAGTTTACCCAATCTTTAAAGGCCGTAACTCCTTGTAGAAAAGTCTGATTTTAGTGATTCCTAATGCGTTGGAAAGCTCTTGAAGTCCTCTATCATTCTCAAAAATTTCACAACTAAAATAAATCTGAGTAGATAGGTATACCATTTGGAAGTGAGGAGACATCTTAGGTTCCAACATTAACCAAGACAAATCATTGACCTTTGATGTAACACCCCAATCCGGTTTACTCTCAACCCGGACCAGAACTGTTACAAAGGATCGAACTACTCGTAAACCGATTAAGTTGGCTGACCCAAAACCTAAACGGCTACGACATAACCCTCTCGACGTCTCAAGATGGAGCACGCCGCTAATGCGCAAACAATATATGAATGAGATGCAAAACCCTAACAGGATACTACGTGAATGTCATGATAATCACCGCACACCAAAATAATTAAAACAACAATAAAATTCATAAAACCTGGAATAAAACGGACAGAGCCTCCCCTAAAAGTGCAATAAGGGGATGACCTGTTAAAATACGGCACAATATGTATATATATAAAACAACAATTTATATCACACTAGACTTCAAATCAACTACACATATCGTAATTGGCATCTAGCCCACCTGCAATTCATGTTCATCGTGTTTTTGTTCATTTCAACTTAACATAGCTGATCATCCTGGGCATTGGAACTTTTCCAAAACATTTCTAAGAAAATTCATACATTTCTAAACAAGATCTACAAGTCTCACAAACACATGCGTAAATACTAATATGTAAATCTACTACAAAAGCCAATCACATCACATCTTACGCAAAAGTCGGCGCGGCACCAGGTATGTGTGTGCAATGCAAGCGCTACTCCTTCGTCGAGGCCGGCATACACCAATCATCATCCTCACCTACATATAGTAGAAAAACGTCAGCAACGGGTGTCACTGGTCCGGAAATAACTAATATCAAACTGGAACATGAGAGCAAACTCTCATGGAAAGCAAACCATCATATATATCTTCCTCAAGAACTCTCATAAGGGCAACTATAAAGGAGCCATCGAGCAGCTGACTCAACAGCATCCCAATCTATCTGGTACTGTGCCGCTCACGACACTTCTTTTTCAGTACTTCACGTAAAACTTTTATCCTAAGCCCTCTCCGAACCTCCATATTACTCCTGGCCTTGAGCACGTAGACCGAGCACTCTCAGGCAGTCGCCTTTAGTACCCTTTGAACCACAAGTCCGGACATGCGCTGTACTAAACAGTACCCGTAAACCTCCACGTCCTCCGGGTGTGAGGAACTCAAACGCGGAGTTGTCGGGATCCCTCGGGAATGGAACAGTCCGCTGGCACTAATCCAGAGCCCGCTTTGACTGGCACTGTAAAACCCACGATTCGAGTTAGGGTTTTATATTCAGAACCGGTCGGGTCGACCGTTATTTTTCGAGTTGAGTCAGTTTCAGGACACGTGTACCGAGCCGATGCCAGTCGCGTGTATGAGCTATGAGGGTCATGCGTACCCAAGTATATGATGATAACGTCATGAAGACAGCAGAACAGAATGAGTTATCAGATATATGAGAGTATGCCAGTCATTTTTTAATTATTTTTATATATAGTGGATCGTAGAATTAGTATTAGGCCGTTTACTGCGTTAGGACGCGTTCGGGCAGTCTGGGTGGGTTGTTAGTCATAGAGCATATCATTATAATATTATTGTGTTGTTTGATTTTACGGGATTTTTCCCGATTTTTATGAATTTTTTTACGATTTAATATGACCTAGTTACTATATTTGACTCGAGCCGGAGACGAGTCAAGTCTTAATTACAAGTTTGCCACCCAACCTTTCTTCTCCACGACGACCTTTTCTCCCCACGCCCAAACCCTCGTGCCGCGCCGCCCCTGTTCGCGCGCCACCGCCGCCGCCGTCGGCGCCGCCGGCCGTCGACCGACGCCGCCCAGCTCGGCGACGACGTCGCCTTGCCGCCCCGACCAGGCCCGGCCACCATCGGGCCGCCGCGACGCCGGAATCGCCACGCCTAGCGCCGCGGCTACGTTTGGTCGCGTCGCCGATTCGGTCGCCGGCGACCGTCGCAGCCGTCATCCGGTGGTCGCCTCAGCACCACCGACCACCTAGCGACCCTCCCCGACCGGAACGGAGGCCATCGCCGCCCTGGCCGGCCGGATTTAGCGACCCAACGCCGCCGCTCTGTTTTAGCTATTTTCCGGCGAGCCGCCTCCTCCGTTGGCCGCGTCGACCTCGTAGATGAGTCGGGCTCGTTGAGCCGGTTCCGAGGGTACCCTACATGACCCTTATCCAGCTAGTAGATACCACCGGCAATAGTCGCCGGAAAACCACCGGAAGTCGCCGGAAAACCGCCAGCAATTGCCGGAAAACCGCCGGAAAATCGGAATTTCTGGAATTCGCCGGAATTCACCGGATCTTCCGCGGGGCTCACCCGGTGGAGCCCGATCGAGCTTCGGACGCCGAGGAGCGCCGAATTTGAGCTCCGAGACGCGCGACGGAACCCTAGCCGTCGCCGATTGCCGACGACGTGAGGTATAATTACCTCCGATTGAGTTATTTAAAATTGATTATAATTGTTAGTATAACATGCTAGAATTGAATAATTGTCATGATAAATGTATGAGTATGAGTGTAGTGATGATTCCATGATGCAATTAATTGAGAATGAATAGTGAGTGATCTAATGAGGTAGATCGAGTTGAGCATGCTAATCGAGTAATGTAACTTAGGAAAAATATAATAAAATTGGTAGGAATAGGATGAGTTAGAATTATTATCTATATTATGATGTATTGATTGATTGTGATTGATGTTTATTGAGTTTGATGCATCATGTAGTTAGCGGGCGTTAGTATTTAGTTTTGATGTGTAGGTACGGAGTAGGAGCTCGCCGCCTAGGCGCGATGACACGCTTGGAGCTTCTACCAGGTCCGTTTAGGACTCGTCTTGTTTTACGTCTTTCTATTGTATGTTTAATTTATTACCTGCAGGACGGGTTAAGTGGCGTTTTATTGGATCCCACTTAACTCGGGCCATTTAACCGAACATTTTCCGCATTAATAACCCCTCGAGGATGAGATCCCTCGAGGATGATTTCGAAACCAAGATCCACCACAAGTTGCCTTCGGGCCTATTATATAAATCCCTACCCAGGCCCTATATATATGTAGTTTTCGCGTTTTCAGTGAGACGAGAGATGGAGAAATCGACTGCACGTACCATGCAGAGGATGCCGTGACAGTCAAAGCGGGCTCTGGATTAGTGCCAGCGGACTGTTCCATTCCCGAGGGATCCTGACAACTCCGCGTTTGAGTTCCTCACACCCGGAGAACGTGGAGGTTTACGGGTACTGTTTAGTACAGCGCATGTCCAGACTTGTGGTTCAAAGGGTACTAAAGGCGACTGCCTGAGAGTACTCGGCCTTCGTGCTCAAGGCCAGGAGAAATATGGAGGTAAGGAGAGGGCTTAGGATAAAGTTTCACGAGAAGTACTGAAAAAGAAGTGCTGAGAGTAGCACAGTACCAGCAGCAGAGCAGTAAGTTCGGGATGCTACCGGGTCTGCAGCCCAGTGGCTCCTCAGTAGTGCCCTTCAGAGTGTTCTTGAGGAAGTATATGGTTTTCTTTCATATGAGAGTTTGCTCTCATAGCCAGTTTGTTATAGTTATTTTATTTTCCGGACCAGTAACACTTGTTACTGACGTGTTTTTATACTATATGTAGGTAATAATCACGAGTTGGAGGAGCCAGCTTGGACGGAGGAGCTATGAGGTCTTCTGCACACACACATTGGGTGATTGAATATTTAATGTTTTGTTATGATGTTATTTAATAAACATACTATGATTAAATATTTGAGGCATGATAATGATATGAAATGAAATGATCAGAGTAGCGCAGCAAAAGTATGATGGGTTAGGACCCAAGTTCCAGAATGAGCTTATAGTATATCAGATTGTGTGTTAATGAAATTGTTGATATATGCTTATATATTTGTATATATCATTTTGACAGGGTGGACCCTAATTGCACTTTTAGGGGAGACCCTGTCTGTTTTATTTCAGAATTTTGATCGTAACTGTATTGGTGTGTATTTTGAATTGTTTGTCATTCATGTAGTACCATGTTAGGATTTTGCGTATTTAATCATTCGTGATAGATCGTATCTTCATCTTAAGACGCCGAGATTGGATCCGCATGAGTTAGGTTCGCGTTAGCCGACCTAACCGGGGCCTGTAACATGCCGGTTCGGTTCACGAGCGTGAACCGGATTTGGGGTGTTACAGGCACGGCATCCGCTCATGGTACGTGCAGTCGACTCATCTTCTCTTGTCTCACTGAAAACTCGATAAAACTATTTATAGGGCTGGGTCGGGATTTATTATAATAGGCCCGAAGGCAACTTGAGGTGGATCTTATTTTTCGAAAACAAACTCGAGGGATCTCATCCTCGAGGGTTATTAATTCCGAAAAACATCGACCAGGTGACCCGTGTTAGGTGGGGTCCAATAAATCATCCACCTGACACGTCCTACGATCAATAAATCAAATCACCGATAGAATGGAGCGATAAAACCTGAGAAGCGTGTCCTAACGGACCTGTCAGAAGCTCCAAGCGCAGTCTCGTGCCTAGACGGCGAGCTCCTGCAACGAACCTACATGAACATAACTATTTACTAACGCCCATACATATATGATGCACACCTATATAACTAATATATCCACATGCATACAATTATCTAATCAACCATGATAATCATCTCGACAAGTACCCTACGTCTCTAATTGTCAAGCAGGTTAATAATTTTATCATTTCATATGTTACTTATTACCTAGCACTTTTAATTCCAATTTCAAAGCATACCTATTCTAATTAGGTGACAATGGTTTAATCAATTTAATCTGTTTAACTTAATGTTAGCATGCAAAACCTAATTCATACATATTCATAAATTAACTAGTTAACAAGCATTTAATTAACTATACAATAGTTTACTAACAATTTCATAATGTTAGCATGCAAAACCTAATTCATACATATTCATGAATTAACTAGTTAACAAGCATTTAATTAACTATTCAATGGTTTACTAACAATTTCATTACTAAGCATTCACATCATACAACACAATTCACACTAATCATCACATGTTTATCATAATCACGATTAATTAAACAAAAATCATGAAGTTAATAAAATTAATTCTAATATGCTACTATGACCACAACATGTATGTAATAATTCTAAAAAAGGGAAGAACCACCTCGCGATCGGCGCTGAAATCGGTGCCGACGGACAGCGTGAAGGTGAGTCGGCGGTTTTCCGGCGACTATGCCGGCGGTTTCCGGCAGCTCCGGTGGTTTTCCGGTGACTGCTCCGGCGAGGCAATCGGAGGTAGGGGTTAGCACCGCCTCGGTGAGCTGAACCCAATGGCGGTGACGACGAGGGCAGCCGCGGCGGCGATGGCCACCAACGGCGGCGTCGAGTGCGGCCGGGGCGGTCGGCCGCTCCGATCAGACCCACGGCCGGCCCTCGACGGCGGCGCTAAACAGGGGGGAAAGGTAGGGAGGTCGAGGGGAGAAGCTCCGACGTCATGGCGGCGGCGGTCCGGCGCAGACGGCGGCGGAATCGCGTCGGGATCGGCGGGAAATCGAGGGCGATTTCCGGCGCTGCGACGGCCGGACGGTGGCCGGGCGTGGTCGAGGCGGCAAGGCGACGACACGACCGGCTGGGCGGCGTCGATCGGCGGCGGTCCGGCGTCGGTGGCGGCGGCAAAATCCCAAGGGCGGCGGCGGTGGTGAAAAGCGTCGGGGTTTGGGGAGGAAGATGAGGAGTATAGGGTGATGGCAAAGTTGTAAATAAGACTTGACTCGACACGGGCTCGAGTCAAGAATGATAACGGACTCGGAATAAATCCCAGAAAAATCTAGAAAAATTGGGAAAAATCCCATAAAATCAAACAAAATATCACAACATCCAAATGACATGTCGTATAACTAATAACCCACCCGAATACCATCTAACGCGTCCTAATGCGTTATTCGGCCTAAACTAATTCTACGGTCACAACATAAAAATAAAATAAAATCATCAACTGTATACTCTCATATCTACTGATAACTCAGTCTGCTGATGCGTATCTGACGCTATCATCGATACTTGGGTATACATAAACCCTCATAGCACGTGCGCACGGTCGGCCTCGGCCCCGCACACGTGTTCTGAAAGCTGAACCGACTCAAACTACGGTCAAACCGACCGGCTAACGACTATAAAACCCTGACTCTAGTCGCGGGTTTTATATTTGAGACCTTTTTGATTCCTTTGATGATGCCAATGCTTGTAATTGGTACCAATCCTAATAAAGCATATCCTCGAGCTGCTTGTGCAGATCTTCAAGTCTTATAGTCTTCAAGATCTAACCATCTTCCATGCATCTTTGTACTTTATACCTACAAAAGTGGTTAGTCCAAAACAATGCAATATATTATGATGGAATGTTATGCAAATGATAATCATGCATGCAACCTATGACCAACTAGATTAACAATCTATATAAGTTAGTCATTCTTTTTAATTAAACATATTAATTATAAGTTCTGGAGATGACTAAACATAGAGTGCTTATATCTCCCCCTACGTATGAGTACTCCCCCTAGACATATACTCTTTTTTACATTCATTAACTCTCCTCTTTTATCACCTAATTAAACAATTCATTACAAGGGAAGGGTCACAAACTCATATCTAGATGATCATACTTACTCCATCATGATCATATATCCTTAGTAAATAAGCAAATTAAACCTACGATGATAATCTTCAAAATAAGGTTCTAATAGGACGCAGACGACACGGATCAAGGACATGAACATGTTTATTATTTAATAAATAATAAATAAGTTCAGATGTATTTGAACTCAACTCATATGTATTAGCGTTTGAGTTCAAGTTCAATAGGTTTTAAGTTGAGACAAATGAGGGGATGCTCAATGTACAACCTTGACCTCCGGTTCAGGTTTTCCCATGTAGGATGACCCGTGTTGTGGTTGGTCGAGGTTTGGGGCCTGGTTGGCCAGTTGTGCATGATTTGCCGATGGGCCATGTGTCTTTCTTTGCTCGGTGCCTACGGTGGGCAAGGGCTGATTGCCTCATTTAGCGTGCATGGGTGTTTTTGCAGGTGTTGCATGCTTACATGAGAAACTCGATCATGTCCCTTGCTCCTTGTGAAATTTGGCCTTCGTCCGATATCACTTCGATTTTCTAGTGAATTTTTACCTTTTCTAGACAATTTTAATGTTTACCTCGTTATTTTTGTGTAGATATGTTTCTTACTCGGTAAAGTTTGAGTTAATATATTTTTCACTAGAATTACTTTATTTTGAATTTTAAGAATTATTAAACAATATTTTACCCCTCGATATCGTGTAGATATGTTTTTTACTCGTCAAATTTTAAGTTAATATATTTTTCACTAGAATTACATTATTTTGAATTTTAAGAATTATTTAAACAGTATTTTACACCTCGATTTGCATGTCATGTGATTTTGCCAATCGATTTAATTCATTTCGTATTTGTGCATAAATAGGCATGCATCATGTAGATTAGTTGTTGCTTTGGTTGAGTTGGGGTTTGCGTGTTTAGGTGACGACGTTGGAGTTGACTGAGATTCAATTCAGGTTGTAGGTTTCGCTTCTGATTTATTGTTGTACTCTAGGAAGTATTGTTTTAAAAGAAATAAAACGTGTTTATGTGTTAAGTGAGTGTTTTATTAAATCTTACTTAACACGAGTGTTATGGTTTATTTTGAAAATAATGTATTAAGTGTTGCATTTATCAAAAAGCCCAATTTAATGTGAGATTATTTAAAAATAAGATTTTAAGCCGATTAATAACCCTTTAAGTTAAAAATTATTGAATTAATTTAAAAACACAAGAAGAACTATCATAAGATGTCGTATTTCATGAGGCCAATTTATATTAATTCCCTACCCGGTCCTGTGTGAACATATATGTCTTTTAATGGTTTTTGTATGATATGAGATTGGTAGTGGAGTTGTTGTTTGTCACATGCTTGTCCCATCAGAAAGGGTACGTATAGTAACTCATTGCGACTGATCAGGATGCCAAGGGCATTGTGCTTGGTCGGGATGTCGCGGGTACATAATAGTTTGCAATACTACTGTTATGAGTTTCTCATATCCGTAGGGCTCATGGGTACCATTGTTTGGAGCATATATCACAACTAAGGTATATTTGGCTTGCCCTCAAATCTTTGGGGAGTGGTGCATGGGGTTTGTGTGGATAGGACTGGGATGTGTATTTACTCCCATTTGTCTCTTGATATATAGTTATATGCCGGGACATTGTTTTCTTATATCTATGTAGGCTGGTTTGGTGGTGTTGGTGCCGATGGACATGAAGGGAATCACTCATGCTTCACATATTATTCTTGGTCACTTGCTGCGATGGATTTTATTCCATGTTGAAAATATCTTGTTTATACTTTATATTTAATTATATATTGTGCAAACCCTCGTAATTGAACCAATCTTTTGGGAATATAGATGCTTGAACGGATATACTGGGAGATGTACGTGCTCAAAAACCCATAATTTGGAATATAAGGACTTATGTTACTTTTGCCACATATATTATCATCGTATTTATTTTGATGTTTTTTATATGACATTTATTTAATGTTTGTTGTTGCATTTGTTTTCTTCATTTTCATTGTATGCATTCTCAGGTTGCTTAAACTTTTATCTGAGTCTATTAGTGAAACTTTTGATCCTGTGCCTGAGATGGGTTGTTTTTGGAACGTGACTCGTTATGATTTAACATTTTGGGCTGGTTCAAGAGATTTAAACCGGCTGGGATGGTACCTAGGCTTTACTTACCTTTTTTTTGGTGTAATTTAAGATAATATTAATTTCAAAAGATTAAATAGTTCAAGTTTTCATCATTATATGACAAACAGCTTGTGCGCCCACAAATATCATTATATTTTCTTGCAAAATAATTATCACAAGGGCATGAACTTATTTATTATTTAATATATTTTACGTATATTGTGAAATGAAAACATATCAAATATTATATTTTTTGTATAATATCAAATTTCGAAGAAAGAGTGCTCGTGCTCGTGCTCCTTTAATTGAAGATCAACATCTCTAAATAAGTCAAGCAAACCCACCCTTAAACATGGGTACTGGCACAGGTCCAATCTAGGGTCTTATTTTTCGCCCTAATCTTCCCCTGTGCGGCGTGTTTCCCCTCGGAACCACCAGCCAACAACACTGTGCAACCCGCGGAATTGTTGCACAGCACCCTCCGGACACCGGCTTTGCCCACACACCCGGACAAGTGCTCGGTAGTACCCGACCGCCCAGCGCACCAACACCGGCACTTGCCCCACCCGAATCGCTGCGTCCTGCTCGGACACGCTCGGACACCCTATCGAGCTGCTCGAGCGCTGCTCGATCACCAAGCTCGCTGTGCTGTGTGTCCCAGCACCGCTCACCCAACACAGCCGGCGCACCCTGGTTGCAGGAATCACCAACCAGGTCTCGGTCACCAAATCCAACACACGCACAATGTTTTACGGGAACTCAGCCCAACCTTAATTCACTACTCTGAATACAAGGGTACAGGTAATCTTACACTTCTTGACTACCAGCAAGTTGTGGACAATCCCCACAACTTACCTCACAACACTCGGCACACACGCACGAGGTTCCTGTACAGACCCGGGGTGGCTCGGTATTCAGGGACACCGGCTGCACCAACAGCGTCACGGGAGGTTCCAGTCCTGGTCCCGACCAGGCCTGGCTGCAGACACCCACCGGACTCCCTTAACCCCGACTCGATCTCACTTCTCCACGCAAGGAGACACTCACCCACTTTGCTGTATGCTCAGATCTCACACTGATCTGTTCTCTTCCTGAACTCCAAATGAAGTCCCCCTTTTATAGACATTGGCTGGACATCAGGGGCAACACAACGTGATGGATCCTGGCCAACCAACTCCAGATCTATGGCTCAGCACCCTCCAACCACGTCACCAACCAAGTGATGTGCCAGAACTAGCCTTCCACCGTTGATCAGCAAATCCACGGACAAGCTTGCTTCAGCCACATCACCACAACCCTTGGAATCTCCAGCAAATTACTGGATCATCCCTGGTGCACCCCAGCCTGGTAGCTGAACCCTCCTGGTTCGCACCGGCTAGACAACACGCACCACACCTGCTCAGCAGGCTCCAGACAACGCGCACACGCCCAGCGCTGGGTCCGCACATGCTCGAACCCAGGTGCCGCAGATCAAACTCAACTCCAGATTAGTCATGCCTGGTGTCGGGTCGAACCCCATGTCGGCACACGCAGCGCTCACCCACTCGGCTCGCACCCTGGCTCCCGACACAATGCTCGGTCGCCCGCGCCGCTGCTGCACGCGAGTGCTCAGTCACGCTCGTAACCTCGCACACGCCTGGACTCGGTACGCGGTAGCGCTATGCTCGCGTCCTCGCTCGCGCGCTATGCACCATCGACGCTCGACACACACGATGGCAACAGCACCCGTCGGTCCCTAACTTCACTTCCAGCCCGATACACATCCTGGTAGGTTGTTGCACCACACGAATGACGCCGGCCATTCGCCTTGGACACGGGATAGGCTAGGGACAACCGCCAAACCCTAGTACCCGAATGT
>JAURVB010000176.1:0-11440 GCA_033002965.1 Piper betle | reverse complement strand
GGACTAAGTTGGAGGGATCTCTCAATCCACCCACCTTAGGGAATTTCGTCCCTGAAATTCCTATTCTTGGCCCGTTGCTAGCCCCAGCCCACGACCTTTCTGGCCCGTGACCGGCAGTCTAACCAACGTTTCTAATCCAGCCTACCATCTAACACGGAACCAGGTTGGCTCTGATGACCATCTGTAATGACCCGACCCAAAGTGCAACGTAATGGGCAAAGTCATTTTAAAATGGGTACCCCAGAAGTTAAAGATCTATAGTCCATTCCCACATATAAACAAAATCTTCTTCTAGTAGGTATTAGATGTGGAACTAAGTTGAGGGATCTCACATAGTCAATATTTTCTTTTAATTTTTAGAACAAATATTTTTAATTATTCATTTATTAATATATAAAAATTAATTTTCAAATGTATTGATATACTTTTTGCTTTTTATAGTTTGAAATTGTTTTTAATGAGCATGATTGTAAAACCCACGATTCGAGTTAAGGTTTTATATTCAGAACCGGTCGGGTCGGCCGTTATTTTTTCGAGTTGAGTCAGTTTGAGGACACGTGTACCGAGCCGATGCCAGTCCACGTGTATGGTATGAGGGTTGTAAAGACCCGGAAAAATATAATATATATATATATATATATATATATATATATATATGTATATATTCGACGCGGTGGGATCGAACGTTGGTATCCATGAATTTATTTAAATTATTTACCCGCTACCCGGTTAATTATCAATTACCCGGTCAAGTGGAAAGTATTAGTTAACCGGTTAAGTATTTTTACCCGGTTAAGTAAACCATACCATTTAACCGTTTAAACTAGTAAAGTGAACCGTATCACTTACCCATTTACCCGGCAACGAAGTGTGTTTTCATAAACCCTAGGCCTTCTTTCATTTTATAAGGAGAAGGAGGGGCGTCATGCACATAAGCTCCTTGGACAAACGCCGGCTTCCCCATTGTTTTGGTAAGTTTCTTCCTCTCTTCTTCTTAGTTTGCATGCATACATATGATCAAAGATTATAATACAAGATAATCATGGAAACTAAGACCTGAAATCAACAAGAAAAAGGGAGGATGTAACTGGATTAGAACCAGGAATTCACCCACGAACATAAGTTGCTGCCGTGCAGCAATTCTTGTGTGTTTGTGATTAATTACAGCAACAAGTCATAATCTTTTGCTAATCAGTTGCTGCATCAACGTCCTTACTCATGTTGTAGTAATTAAAGGTGAGATTTCATAGAATTTACAGCCAAGAATGGTAGCACGTCCTGCTGAAATTGCCAAGGATGGTAGCACGTCCTGCTGAATTGCAGCAACAGCACCATGGCGTTTGTGTCACGACCAGTTGCATATACCACGCTGTAGGGTAGTGTTTCTCTTCTTCTGGGCATTGGGTTGTTGTGCGGGAAGAAGGGGACGCGTGGGGCGGTGCTGCTGGCCACGTCTGAGTCGCCATAGCAGCAGGTCGAGGTCGCCATGGCTGCTGGTTCGTCGCTGTGGTGGTGCAGTCGCCCTTTGATTGTTGCTGCTAATTTGGTTGCTAGGAAAGGGAGACAATGGGTGAAGGATAGGATCTAGATTTTGGTCGAAAGAGAAGAGCTTGGTGCTGGTTTTGGGTGAAGAGAAGAATGGTGACGGGAAGAAGAAGAAGAAGAAGAATGGCAGTTTTGTAATTTCGGGTTGACTCGATATGGGTTGAGTTAAAAATCATAATCATAATGCCAACTCGTGTTAAAATCATTGAAATAATTAATTTAAAGGAATATGAGTTAAGAGGCACAGCGATTCCTCCATCGCACTAGAGTGCAGTGATTGCCGCCCCATAAAAAGGCTACGGCCAGGGTGTGTGAGGCACTGGCACTGAGTGCAGTGATAGCCGCCCCATAAAGAGGCTACGGCCGGGGTGTGTGAGGCACTGGCACTAGAGTTGGCAGTGAGAGCTTCCCCACAAACGGGGCATAGCGATCACCTGAGTGCAGTGATGGCCGCCCCACAAAAAGGCTATGGTCGGGGTGTGCAAGGCATTGGCACTGGAGTGCAGTGATAGCCTCCCCATAAAAAGGCTACGGCCGGGGTGTGCGAGGCACTGACACTAGAATTGGTAGTGAGAGCTTCCCCACAAACGGGGCATAGCAATCACCCGAGTGCAGTGATAGCTACCCCACAAAAAGGCTACGGCCGGGGTGTGCGAGGCACTGGCACTGGAGACGGTAGTGGTAGCCTCCCCATAAAAAGGCTACGGCCGGGGTGTGCGGATCACAACGGACACCTCCTCCGCATTGTTTTGGAGTATAGCGGAATCGCTCCACCGCATATTAAAATAAATATATGAAAATGGTGGAATGTACTTGTTTGTTTTATCTATTATACTACTTAGTGTTGTAATCACTAACGCGGAATTGCCTCCGCAGGTGTGCAGATCCGAGATTAGATGATTGACAACTAGAGCATGGAGCAAAGTAATATGAGGACTCCGTTTTGTTCTTTAATTGAGGAATAAGTGTGGCTGCTGGGAAACGGTCCAAGACTGTGGGATTTTATTATAAGTTATGATTTCTAATAATGTTTGACATAATTGCTTTAATTTTGAGTAACACCTAGCCAGTTAGGCCCACAATATTATCATGAAAAATGGCGGGTCGTTACAAGGGTCATGCGTACCCAAGTATATGATGATAACGTCATGAACACAGCAGAACAGAATGAGTTATCAGATATATGAGAGTATGCCAGTCATTTTTTTATTATTTTTATATATAGTGGATCGTAGAATTAGTATTAGGCCGTTTACCGCGTTAGGACGCGTTCGGGCAGTCTGGGTGGGTTGTTAGTCATAGAGCATATCATTATAATGTTGTGGTGTTGTTTGATTTTACGGGATTTTTCCCGATTTTTATGAATTTTTTGGATTTAATACGACTTAGTTATTATACTTGACTCGAGCCGGAGACGAGTCAAGTAATATTTACGAGTTTGCCACCACACACACCCCCGACCTTTCCCTTCTTCTTCCCCAAACCCTTGTCGCGCGCCGCCACTGCGCATGCCGCCGCCGCTACCGTGGACGCCTGCCCGGCCGCCGATCATCGCCGCCCAGCTCCGCCACGGCGTTGCCGTGCCGCCCCGACCAGGCCCGGCCACCATCGGGCCGCCGCGACGCCGGAATCGCCACGCCTAGCGCCGCGGCTGCATTTGGTCGCGTCGCCGATTCTGCCACCGGCGACCGTCGCAGCCGTCATCCAGTGGTCGCCTCAGCACCACCGACCACCCAGCGACCCTCCTCGACTGGAACGGAGGCCGTCGCCACCGTGGCCGGCCGGATCTAGCGACCCATTGCCGCCGGCTCTGTTTTGCCATTTTCCGGCGAGCCGCCACCTCCATTGGCCACGCTGATGTCATAGATGAGTCGGGCTTGCCGAGCCGGTTCCGAGGGTACCCAACACGACCACTTTCCGGCTAGTAGACGCCGCCGGCGATTGTCGCCGGAAAACCACCGGAAGTCGCCGGGAAACCGCCAGTAGCTGCCGGAAAACCGTCGGAAAATCAGAATTTCTGGAATTCGCTGGAATTCACCGGATCTTCCGCGGAGCTCACCCAGTTGGACTCGATCGAACGTCGGACGCCGAGGAGCGCCGAATTCGAGCTCCGAGACGCGCGACGGAACCCTAGCCGTCGCCGATTGCCGACTACGTGAGGTATAATTACCTCCGATTGATTTATTTAAAATTGATTATTGTTAGCTTAGCATGCTATGACTAATTATTGATGTGATTAATGCTTAATTACGAATGAAGTGATAAGAGAGATGATTTGATGAATAGTGCTTGAATGTGAGTGATCTAATGAGGTAGATCGAGTTGAGCATGCTAATCGAGTAATGTAACTTAGGAAAAATATAATAAAATTGGTAGGAATAGGATGAGTAGAATTATTTTCATATTTATGATTATTGATTGTGATTGATGTTTATTGAGTTTGATGCATCATTTAGTTAGCGGGCGTTAGTATTTAGTTTTGATGTGTAGGTACGGAGTAGGAGCTCGCCGCCTAGGCGCGATGACACGCTTGGAGCTTCTACCAGGTCTGTTTAGGACTCGTCTTGTTTTACGCTCTTCTATTGTATGTTTATTTTATTATCTGCAGGACGAGTTAAGTGGCATTTTATCGGATCCCACTTAACTCGGGCCATTTAATCGAACATTTTCCGGATTAATAACCCCTCGAGGATGAGATCCCTCGAGGATGATTTCGAAAACAAGATCCACCACAAGTTGCCTTTGGGCCTATTATATGAATCCCTACCCAGGCCTATATATATAGTTTTATCGAGTTTTCAGTGAGACGAGAGATGGAGAAACTCGACTGCACGTACCATGCAGAGGATGACGTGACAGTCAAAGCGGGCTCTGGATTAGTGCCAGCGGACTGTTCCATTCCCGAGGGATCCTGACAACTCCGCGTTTGAGTTCCTCACACCCGGAGAACGTGGAGGTTTACGGGTACTGTTTAGTACAGCGCATGCCCGGACTTGTGGTTCAAAGGGTACTAAAGGCGACTGCCTGAGAGTACTCGGCCTTCGTACTCAAGGCCAGGAGAAATATGGAGGTAAGGAGAGGGCTTAGGATAAAGTTTCATGAGAAGTACTGAAAAAGAAGTGCCGAGAGCGGCACAGTACCAGCAGCAGATCAGTAAGTTCGGGATGCTACCGGGTCTGCAGCCCAGTGGCTCCTCAGTAGTGCCCTTCAGAGTGTTCCCGTGGAGTATGATGTTTTCTTTCATATGAGAGTTTGCTCTCATAGCCAGTTTGTTATAGTTATTTTATTTTCTAGACCAGTAACACTTGTTACTGACGTGTTTTTATACTATATGTAGGTAATAATCACGAGTTGGAGGAGCCAGCTTGGACGAAGGAGCAATGAGGTCTTGTACACACACATGTTAGATTTCTGAATGTTTAATATTGTATTATTATGTTATTATATTGTGAATGACATGATTAAATGTTTGAGCATGATGATATGATGTGAATGAAATGCTAAGACACGATAACAGAATGAAAAATATTATCAGAGTTGAGCAGCGGAAGCGTAGTGGGTTGAGACCCAAGCTTCAGAATGAATTCATAATATGTTAGATTTTGTGTGAATGAAATCATGGATGTATGTGTATATATATATATATATATATATATTATTTTGACAGGGTGGGCCCATAATTGCACTTTTAGGGGAGACCCTGACGGTTTTATTTCAGGATTTTTACCGTAATTGTAATGATGTGGAAATTGGTTGCATGTCATCCATGTAGTATCATGTTAGGGTTTCATGAATTTATCCATGCATGACAAGTCGTATCTACATCTTAAGATGCCGAGATTGGATCCGTATGAGTTAGGTTCGGGTTAGCCAACCTAACCGGGGCTGGTAACATGCCGGTTCGGTTCACGAGTGTGAACCGGATTTGGGGTGTTACAAAGATATTTGTAAATATATTTGGAAAAACTGAGTTTAAAATTAAATATTTACTAATAGTTCACGGGACGAGTGCTTCCCGAATCCTGGAATGGAGTTATTTGCATAGGTTTGTGTGATGTTGGAGAGCATGTGAGGGTGCTTTTACGTATGAAATAATAATCGCAAACACAAAAAATAAAATGAGCTACAAGAGATTTTTTAGTAGTTCATTGGGGTTTAATGTGAGTTCCAAAATTAGTCCATGGTAGGTTAATCCGACAATCTACTATGCAAATACTTCTTGATACAATAACAAATAAATTGGATTATTCTGCTGTCTTGAAATGCGTATCTGGATTTGAATACTTCGAAACTTCTTTTGATCTTCAAATGATGAAATATGCCTCGCTAATGCATGTAAAACACCAAAAAATAGTGGGTACCAATTTTCACACAACTCAGAGCGTGGGAAGGCCATTAAATAAATTTGGGAAGATGCGTCGAACCGAACCAGGATGGTTTTGCATGGATCGGGTTAGAAAATAACTAGAGCCTCATTGATTCAGTAGTCTGTACTGAGTGGCGTACGAGGCTGATGGACTAGATCTGGGTGAGCGAGGTGGCCAATGGCATATGGTGTGCCAAGTACACCGGTGGGCTAGGTTGTGATCAGAAACATGGATAGATTGAGCACGGTCATGATGGCGATTGTCACAGTCGCGTTCCTAGGACAAAATTGTTCACCCTAGAACACCCCTTATGCGGCGTATTTCTCCGAGGAATTCTAGCCCTTCAATGTAAAAACCATGATTTTTATTACAAGACTCGAACCTAAATATTATGAAATAAATATGGATGAACCGATATGGTTGGTTATCAAGTCGACCGGTCATGGTTCGACCTAAGGTCACCTAGAAAATACCTATTCATGAATGCATGATGGGGTGTTAGAATTTAACAAAGGGGTCGTTAAACCTAGGAAATACCAATTGATGATAGGGTGTGAGAATTTAATGAAGGGGCTCGTTGAACCTAGGAAATACCAACGGATGATGGGGTTTGAGAATTTAATGGAGGGAATGGTTGAAGTGTATATATATGCAGGAGGAGGGAGTATTTCATCCCGCATCTCCGTCCCAGGCAACCTCCCCATTACTGTGTGAGTATTTCATCCCTCATCTTATTTGTTTCCCTTAGGATTCTTGCATGCAAGGTTTGTTGAAGACACCCTGCCAAGTTGCTAGATCTCCAGCGTCTTATACATGGGGTTCTTGTCGATTGCTTAGTTGTTTTATAAAAGGACATGTTAATAATTACATTATCAATTAGATAATGAGGATTTGGATAATGATAATTAATAATTAATTATCATTAGAATTGCTGAAAATTTAATAAGAAATGAAGACTAACATGAACAATTACATCATTTAAAATTGATAGTATATTAGTCATGTAAGTTGCATGTAGGTTCATGCAAACTAAAATTATACTAATGTATAATTTTATGCCCTCATGCAGATTAGGGTTCACGGGTCACAGTCAGACGAAATCACAAGTCAGGTACGTATAATAGGTAGAACATCGTATTTTCCTTATTGGTAGCCTTGGTCGACCTGAGCCCAGATTCGACCACCATGCACCGAGTGCAACCGGGGTCAAAGAATTGACTCAGTCCGACACGGGGTCGTATTATGTGCGTAAATTGTGTAATGCATCGACATTGTTTTGCAGTAGTGATAGCCGCCCCATAAAAAGGCTACGGCCGGGGTGAGCGAGGCTTAGCGATTCTTCCATCGCACTGGAGTGCAGTGATAGCCTCCCCATAAAAGGCTACGGCCGGGGTGTGTGAGGCACTGCCACTAGAATTGGCAGTGAGAGCTTCCCCACAAACGGGGCATAGCATTCACCCGAGTGCAGTGATAGCCTCCCCATAAAAAGGCTACGGCTGGGTGTGTAAGGCACTGGCACTAGAGTTGGCAGTGGAGAGCTTCCCCACAAATGGGGCATAGCATTCACCTGAGTGCAGTGATAGCCTCCTCACAAAAGGGCTACGGCCGGGGTGTGCAGATCATAGCGGATACCTCCTCCTCATTGTTTTGGAGTATAGCGGAATCGCTCCACCACATATTAAAATAAACATAAGGAAATAGTGGAATGTATTTGATTTGTTTTATCTATTATACTACTTAGTGTTGTAATCACTAATGCGGAATTGCCTCTGCAGGTGTGCAGATATGAAAGTAGGTGATTGACAACCAGGGCATGGAGCAAAGTAAATATGAGGACTCCTTTTATTATTTATTTGAGAAATAAGTGTGGCTACTAGGAAACGGTCTAAGACTGTGGGATCTTTATATATGTTTTTGTTAAATAAAAATGTTAGACATATTTGCTTAATTGTGAGTAACACTTGGCCAGCTAGGCCCACAATGTTGTGAAAAATGGCCGGGTCGTTACATTCAACCTCGTCACGCAATGTAGTCCCACTACCGGAAGCCTATGTCCAATCACTATCGCTATGTTCGGCAACTTCAACACGCTGAGGTGTACTAGCACACCACACCCTACCAGCAAACACGTGCTCGATATTGCTACACCCAGCCTCTCGCTCGATCACGCATGTTCACCGCAAACACGCCGACATAGCACTCTTGGTCGATGTTTCGAGAGCCAAACAATCGCTACCGCAGCAACTGGCCGATCCCCAAAGACCCTTACCAGTATTCTGGCATGCCATCTGCCCCTTGCTCGTCTCAGCCACCACATTACTGCAACACTGGCCTTGTAAGTTCATACCTTGGACATGGTCCAACTTGGCCACCACATGGCAACCCTCAACCAGTCCTTGGCGACCCCATTCTGGCCACCCAATCAGCAACCCTGACCTGACCATGGTGACTCCATGTCTGGTCACTTAATCAGCCCATGACCCATGGCGTCCACCCTAGTCGGCCACATAAACAGTACCCTGACCAGACCCATGACGACTCACTCTACTCGGCCACATAAACAGCACCCGACCAGCATGTCCTTTCCTTCCACCCAAATTCAGACCCCATCTTCTATCTACCCTATTGATCCGATTGGAAAAACCCCAAAGATCCAATCTTTATCCGCTGCTATCTCATGAAACCTCGGACTACACCCAATATGGGGACCTTAATTTCACCATTAATGGTGGCCGACCAGCAGCCATGGTGACCATGTCCTGCCCCATCAAGGTGACGACCAACACCATTGTTGGGTACACACATCCTCCCTCTAAATCTGATTTGTAACGACCCGCCATTTTCACGATATTGTGGGCCTAACTGGCTAGGTGTTACTCAGAAGTAAAGTAATTATGTCAAACATTTTTTATAAATAATAATATATATAAAGATCCCACAGTCTTGGACCGTTTCCCAACAGCCACACTTATTTCTCAATTAAATAAAAAAAGGAGTCCTCATATTTATTTTGCTCCATACTCTGGATGTCAATCACCTAATCTCGTATCTGCATACCTGCGGAGGCAATTCCGCGTTAGTGATTACAACACTAAGTAGTATAATAGATAAAACAAAACAAGTACATTCCACTATTTCCTTATGTTTATTTTAATATGCGGTGGAGCGATTCCGCTATACTCCAAAACAATGCGGAGGAGGTATCCGCTGTGATCCGCACACCCCGGCCGTAGCCTTTTTTGTGGGGAGGCTACCACTACTGTCTCCAGTGCCAGTGCCTCGCACACCCTGGCCGTAGCCTTTTTGTGGGGTAGCTATCATTGCACTCGGGTGATTGCTATGCCCTGTTTGTGGGGAAGCTCTCACTACCAATTCTAGTGCCAGTGCCTCGCACACCTCGGCCGCTTACTGTAACGACCCAGCACCAAAGTGCAACGTAACCCTGGGCGTAAGTCTTTTCTTTAAAATGGGTACCCCGGAAGTTAAAGATCTATAGTCCATTCCCATTTATAAACAAGATCTTCTCCCAGTAGGTATTAGATGTGGGACTAAGTTTAGGGATCTCACACTCCACCCACCTTAGGGAATTTCATCCCCGAAATGACTATTTTTGGCTCATTGCTAGCCCGAGCCCACGACCTTTTTGGCCCGTGACCGGCAACCTAAGCAACGTTTCTAATCCAGCCCACCATCTAACACGGAACCAGGTCGGCTCTGATACCATTTGTAACGACCCAGCCCAAAGTGCAACGTAATGGGCTAAGTCATTTCTTTAAAATGGGTACCCCAGAAGTTAAACATCTATAGTCCATTCCCTTATAAACAGGATATTCTCCCAGTACGTATTAGACATCTAAGTTGAGGGATCTCACAATCCACCCACCTTAGGGAATTTCGTCTCCGAAATGCCTATTCTTGGGCCGTTGTGTAACGACCCGCCATTTTTCACGATATTGTGGGCCTAACTGGCTAGTTGTTACTCAAAAGTAAGTAATTATGTCAAACATTTTTTATAAATAATAACATACATAAACATCCCACAGTCTTGGACCGTTTCCCAGCAGCCACACTTATTTCTCAATTTAAAAGAAAAGGAGTCCTCATATTTATTTTGCTCCATACTCTGGATGTCAATCACCTAATCTTGTATCTGCACACCTGCGGAGGCAATTCCGCATTAGTGATTACAACACTAAGTAGTATAATAGATAAAACAAAACAAGTACATTCCACTATTTCCTTATGTTTATTTTAATATGCGGTGGAGCGATTCCGCTATACTCCAAAACAATGCGGAGGAGGTGTCCGCTGTGATCCGCACACCCCGGCCGTAGCCTTTTTATGGGGAGGCTACCACTACCGTCTCCAGTGCCAGTGCCTCGCACACCCCGGCCGTAGCCTTTTTGTGGGGTAGCTATCACTGCACTCGGGTGATTGCTATGCCCCGTTTGTGGGGAAGCTCTCACTACCAATTCTAGTGCCAGTGCCTCGCACACCCCGGCCGTAGCCTTTTTATGGGGAGGCTATCACTGCACTCCAGTGCCAATGCCTTGCACACCCCGGCCGTAGCCTTTTTGTGGAGCGGCTATCACTGCACTCAGGTGATCGCTATGCCCCGTTTGTGGGGAAGCTCTCACTGCCAACTCTAGTGCCAGTGCCTCACACACCCCGGCCGTAGCCTTTTTATGGGGCGGCTATCACTGCACTCAGTGCCAGTGCCTCACACACCCCGGCCGTAGCCTTTTTATGGGGCGGCAATCACTGCACTCTAGTGCGATGGAGGAATCGTTGTGCCTCACTCACCCCGGCCGTAGCCTTTTTATGGGGCGGCTATCACTACTCCAAAACAATATCGATGCATTACATGATTCACACACATAACACGACCCAGTGTCGGACTGAGTCAATTCATTAACCCCGGTTGCACTTCGTGCATGGTGGTCGAATCTGGGCTCAGGCCGACCTAGGCTACGAACAAGGAAAATACGATGTTCTACCTATTATACATACCTGATTTGTGATTACGTCTGACTGTGATCCGTGAACCCTAATACAGTAATGGGGAGGTCGCCTGGGACGGAGATGAGGGATGAAATACTCACACAGTAATGGGGAGGTCGCCTGGGACGGAGATGAGGGATGAAATACTCCCTCCTCCTGCATATATATACACTTCAACCATTCCCTCCATTAAATTCTCATACCCCATCATCCATTGGTATTTCCTAGGTTACCCCTTCATTAAATTCTCACACCCCATCATCCATTGGTATTTCCTAGGTTCAACGACCCCTTCATTAAATTCTCACACCCCATCATCCATTGGTATTTCCAAGGTTCAACGACCCCTTCTCTTTTTTAAAGAATAAATGACGGCTAGGGTTTGTGGAAGCACCCTTTCATCATAATTCCTTTAACTGGGTAATTGGGTAAATAACACGGTTCACTTAACCTTTTCACTCAACCTCTTAAATGGTATGGTTCACGTAATTAATGTGTTCGACTCGACTGATTCAACTAGAATCGTC
>JAURVB010000174.1:0-71527 GCA_033002965.1 Piper betle | reverse complement strand
TATTAGTAGTATACTTTATGAAGATGATGACACATGTAAACAATGTAATAAAATAAAATAATATTAAAACTGATGACACATTGATTGCATTGATTGCACATCATAGTGAAGGTTCGCATTAAAGATGATGACACATGTAATCACCTTGTTAGAACATTAAAAGCATCAACTTCATGGCATTGTTTATATACAAGAAATTAGGGTTGGGACAGATAAAATTATAGTTAGCTGATAGATCTTACATCCTTCCAAAGGGAGAAACTGAGAATATTTTGGTGAAGATGGGCAAGTTCATCTTTCCAACCAACTTTGTGATACTGGACATGGAAGAAGATAAGGATGTCCAAATCATAGTGGAGCAGCCATTTCTTGTAACAAGAAGAACCCTAATTGATGTGGCCACAGGAGAACTGATTGAACAAGTGATGTTTAACATCTTTAAGGTTATAGAATATCAGAGACAAGTGATGATTGTTTTGCGACTAGTCATTAAACAAACAGTCACAGAAGTCTAGGAAAGAAGTCAATTCTCAGCCCCTCTTCAAGAAATACTGACTTCCAAGGAGATTGGAGAGGAAGAAGATGAAGATCTAGCCAAGTTGATGGCTTGGCTAGACAACCAACCAAGCAGCAGTATAAGGTGCGAGCAGCCAGAGTACTTGCTTACATCACAAATGGAATTGATGATGAACATTCCATCTATTATTAATCTTCCGGAGCTAGAGTTGAAGCCCTTGCCAAAGCACTTAAAGAATGGATTTCTTACACAACCTAATGATCTACCTCTAATTATTTCTACATTACTTATAACTTTGCAAGAAGAGAAGTTAGTGAGAGTACTAAGAGATCATCATTTGTCCATTCAATGGACAATCACTGACATCCGAGGTAGTAGCCCAAATGTCTGCATGCACAAAATTTTGCTTGAAGAAGGACGCAAGCCTACTGTTGTGCAATAGAAACACTGCAATCCTATCATGAAGGAGGTAGTGAAGGAGATACTCCAGTGGGTAGATGATGGAATCATATATCCAACTACTTATAGTTCATTGGTCAGCCCTACCCATTGTGTTCCAAAGAAAGGAGGGATAACTGTTATACTCAATTAGAACAATGGGCTAATTCCTCATAGAACTGTCTGGATGGAGAGTGTGTATGGACTATAAGAAGCTAAACAAGGCCACAAGGAAGGACCATTTTTGTTTACCAATCATTCATGAGATGCTTGCTAGGTTAGTCAAACAAGAATATTATTGCTTCCTAGATGGTTACTCTTGATACAATCAAACAACAATCCATCTAGAGGATTAGGAGAAGACTAGCTTCACATGTCTATATGGAACCTTTGCCTTTCGAAGAATGCCTTTTGGACTACGCAATGCCCAAGGGACATTTCAAATATGTATGATGTCCATTCCCTCATATATGATGAAGGATGAGATGGAAATTTTCATGGACGATTTTTTAGTGTTTGAAAGTGTCTTTGACCAATGCATTGAAACTTTAAAGAAAGTTTTGAAAAATGTGAAAGTACCAACCTAGTTTTGAATTGAGAGGAGTGTCACTTCATGGTAACAAAAGGAATTGTGCTAGGATACGGAGTCTCAAACAAAGACTTGGAGGTGGACCAAGCAAAAGTAGAAGTAATTGAGAAGCTACCACCACCAACTAATGTTAAGGGAGTAAGAAGTTTTCTAGGTCATACTAGATTTTACAGAAGTTTTATAAAAGACTTTTCAAAAATTGTAAAATTACTTTCCAATTTATTGGAAAAGGCTGCAACTTTCAAATTTGATGAAGCTTGTCTAGAAGCATTTAGTAAGCAAACTAAAAGAAAAGATTATTTCTACTCCCATCATTGCTTCACTAGGCTAGTCACTACCATTTGAGTTAATATGTGATGCAAGTGACTATGCCATTAGTGTAGTCTTGGGCCAACACATCAAGAAGATCTTTCATACCATCTTATATTCAAGCAAAACATTAAATGAAAGTCAAGTAAATTACACTACTATAGAGAAGGAATTGTTGATTGTAGTATATTGTGTGGATAAATTCAGGCCATACTTATGGGTAGCCAAATGATAGTTTACATAGATCACTCAGCTTTGAAGTACCTACTGCAAAAGGAGGTCAAGCCACGTCCCATCAAATGACCAATCAGGAATTTAATCTAGTACTAACGAACAAAAAAGGTTCAGAGAATGTAGTGGCCAATCACTTATCCAAACTAGTACGTCAAAAGAATGAAGCCAACACATTACCATTGAAGAGAACTTTCCAGATGAGCAACTTCTTCAAGTAAGGACATCTAACTTACTATGGTTTGTAAACTATGTGAATTTTCCTGTTCGGAAGTTCTTGAAATATTTCATCCTAGCCAAAAAGAAAATTTTTGAGTGAAGTCAAACATTATTTTGGGATATGCTATACTTGTTTAAGAAGTGCAGTGACCAGATGATCAAAAAATGTATCACATAAGAAGAGATAGCTGGATATTTTATACCATTGTCATTCATCAAAATATGAAGGCCATTTTAGAAGCCAAAGGATAACTATGAAAGTTTTACAATCAAGTTTCTATCCCTTTTTAAGGATGCTAACTCTTTTGTGAACAATGTGAAAGATGCTAAAGAAGTGGAAACATCTCAAAGAAGCAAGAGATGCATTTGTATGGAATCCTTGAAGTTGAGATTTTTGATGTTTGGGGAATAGACTTCATAGGACCATTTGTGACACTTAATGACAACGTATACATACTAGTAGCAATTGGCTATGTTTCAAAATGGGTGGAGGCACAAGCACTCCCAACCAATGATGATAAGGAAGTGATAAGGTTCTTGAAGAAAAGCATCTTTACAAGATTTGGCTCAACAAGAGCCATCATCAGTGACAAAGGATCACACTTCACACTTATGCAACAATGCCTCTAAAATCTGTTGGCCAATTATGGAGTCAAGCATAAAGTCATAATAACATATCATTGTCAAGCAAGCAAACAAGCTGAAATCTTCAACTAAGAAATTAAGAGAATCTTGGAAAAGGTTGTAAGTCCATCAAGCAAAGATTGATTATTCAAAGTAGATGACACATTATGGGCATACTGAACAAATTTCAAGACACCTATCAAAATGTCCTTTTATAGAATAGTATTTGGAAAAGCATGCCACTTGCCTTTTGAGCTAGAGCACAAGGCTTATTGGACCATTTAAAAGTTGAACTTTGATGCCAAGGCATGTGGAGAGAAAATGTTGTTACAGTTGAATGGAATAGACTGTGGCTCAATGCATATGAGAATGCAAAACTTTATAAAGAGAAAACCAAGCTATGGCATGACCGACATATTCTAGTCAAACATTTTGAGCCAGGACATCAGGCTTTGTTGTACAACTCTAGACTAAAGCTTTTCCTAAGAAAGCTTAAGTCTATGTGGTCTAGACGTTACATCTGTGATGCATGTATTCCCACATGGTGTTATATAAATCAAGAATGGGGGAAATGAGAATTAATTCAAGGTCAATGGACATAACCTGAAACATTATTATGGATGAGAAGTGACCCAATTCACTTCATCCACCATCCCAACCTCAGAATGACCAAGAGCATAGTCAAGCGAAGGACTAAAAACAAGTTCTTACTAGAAGGCAACCCAACATGATTTTTTATATATAGCTTGTTTAAGTAGGAAAAAAATGCATTTAGGTGACTGGAATGAAGCAGGTAACATGGCCCAAGTTGAACCAACCCAAAGACAAAGAGGGATAAAACAAAAAAGATATGGAAAAGGTAAAGTTCTTGCTACCCTAACTTTTTCTTCTCTGCCGCCACTTGTGCGCCTCTATTCAATTTTGGGCAAAACCAGTGTTCAATCGATAGGGTATGAGCTTCACTTCACACTCTATCCCTTCAACCTCTTGTTTTCATGCTCAATTGTAAGTTGTTGCATGTTCAATTACTTTCAATTTTGATACTTGGTTAGGTTATATACTTGAAAGGTTGTTTGTAGATGCAGCAATGCATGACATGTGTTAGAATTGTGTAAATAAGGATGCATTCTCATCTGATCTATTTTTGTTTTACTCTGGTCATGATAAATGCTATCTATATAAGCCCGTCGATCACAAATAAAAGCATATAAAGGTTCATTGCTTTTTACGTCAAGTGTGGCTGAAATTTTGATTTCAGGTAGGATGGTCCGAAAGATGCAAGAGGCTGCTAAACTTGTAACTGCACAACCCATGGATTCTCCACCAATATTTGAGGAATTGACCAGGGAAGCCGAGTCACAGGAGGTGGAGCCTACTATTGAAAAATAAATCCACCAAGAGAAGACATTAGTAGGCAAGAGGAAAGCCAAGACACTGACGGATATGAATCTCCATTGCCACCTCTACCCAAGGAGAGGGATGTAAATAAGCATTCCATCACATCCTTTTTCACAAAATCCCGAGAAGAAAGATGCAGAAATTGGACCACCAAAATCTACAACGAAGGAATCAAAAGGCAAGGATCGGTAGCCAGTATGAGAAGCAAGCAAGAAGCAAGGAAAATGATACCAAGGAAATCAATCAGGGCAGTGCAGATCAGCCCCAATCCTAAAAAGACAATTTCTAAAGACAAGGGTGACACTCCAAACCAAGCAAGGTCAACAAAGGAGAAAGAAAGAGCATAGAAAAACATTGGGGCTGTAAAGCCTCCTGAAGACAAGGATATGGGCAAGGGCATTGCTGAGAGCTTGATACTAACAGTACAAAAGATGAAGGCCTAACAACGAGTGAAAAATAAGCAAGAGAAGAAAGAAAACAAGCAGGTGAAGAATAGGAAGACATGACATGACAATCTTGACACATCTGAGATAATAGAGACGAGGACCAGAAGAGATGGGTAAATGGGCTGAACAAGGGAGAGGCGGTGCTTGTCGCCAGAAAACGCCAATGGCAGCTCGGCTGGGGTCTCCACCAATCAGGATTGACAGCGAGCGTCATGGCGGAGGTGCTGGTGGTGATGATAGGAGGAGTCCGGCCATTGGCTGGCCGGCAAATGGCTGGAAAGAGGGCAGTATCGCCGCCGGGTTCGGTGACGTCACCGGTGGTGATCGCGGCTGTGGTGGTCGTCGTGGGTTGTCTCAAAGGTAGATCTTGGTGAGGGGGACCTATGTGGGTGGTCGGCTAGGCTGGAAGCAGCTCGCCATCGCCTAAAAATGGCCTGATAGGTAGCAGTGGTGGTGATGAATAGTGATAAAAAAACTCTGTCACCGATGGTGACTACGGCGGCGCCGGTGGTCGTGAGTGGTACGAATGGAAAGCTGACTGCGAGGCGGTCACGGCCATACCAAATGGGTGATCAAAGGAAAGCCGGGGTCTCACCGGCGGCAAGCCCAAGTGGTGGCGGCGGTAATGGTGGAAAACACTAAAAATGGGAGAAAGCTTTTATAAATCGATGGGTGATGCAAGGGTTGAGTGCACAGCCCAAATATTGTCATGTGGCATGATCTCGATGTTCGACGAATCGTGTCCTAGTGGGACCTACCTATGGGTATGTATAATATACATATAAAAGGAAAGCTCAAATCGAGACCGCCCAAAGTTGAAATTCACTCGAGTCCTAAAAGTGAGTCTATAGGCGGGAATTGATGCAAAAGGTTAAATAGGTCTCGAACCCTGAACTCAATCAAGTTGGGCCCACAGAGGCACAATCAAGAGATCCGAAATTCCTATGCTGCATGCAAATGAAATACTAAAAATCCCAAACGGATACTAAATGCTGCAACGACTTAGATCCTGGACTAAAATGCTGGCTAACTCATAAAGATCATATGTATACCTCGTATATACACAGATAACTCATGTTCTACTATATCATGTCTGAAACTATCATAAGCATGTCTGGCATACTCAACCTCCATAACATGCTCATATGGCCATCTGGGCCTCATACTCATATTCTTAGAACTGTTCTGGCACGGGCTCACTTGAATCGACTCGAGACTGCCCAAACTGGACAAAAACTATAATTGGGTAAAACCCTAAGCTGAAACCGGGGTTTTACAACCTCTCCTCCTTATAAAAATTTCGTTCTTAGAATTTCTTACATCAATTGCGAATGGAGGACTCAACTAAAGATGTCATCTTACTGACAAACTAGTAGGTCTCCCTTGAAAGCTAGCCTGCACACGGTCCAAACATACCAACATAAATCTAGATCTTTGAGAGCTAACGAAGCTCTCTAGCTCCTTACTAATCTAGTTGGACAGACTACATGGGCTTGAATGCTCTGACAAAGCATCCCATAAATGCTAGAATCATCTATATGCACTGACCATATATGCTCGAATCATCTTGCTGGACTGACCATGCATGCTCGAATCATCTCGCTGGATTGACCATGCATGCTTGAGTCATCTCGTTGGACTAACTTTGTGTCACTGCAAAGTATGGAGACTGAAATGCAATGACCTCGGCGAAAAAACCTAAGCTCACCCCTAAGGGTCTACTGGGTAGTGGAACAAGTACTCTAGAGTACTGCAGGGTACTAGTTTGAACTACATCAGGAAAACTATATCGGTGCAAGGAATGCGACATAACATCTACCCATGTCTACCTAATCATCATCAATGTGGGTCAACTACGTGTACCCTTAGGGCACTCTACTCCAGGTCCTACGGCTATACTAGGGTGTCATGTGAGTCCTGCTAGCATATGGTGGACTCTAGTACCAAGTACAGGTATATGCTAATGAACTTTATCTCTCACTATCACCAGTCTAAGTCAAACACTTAGATGTCCCTGTAAGAGGAACTGGACTGTTCACTATGTCTTAGCTAACTCAGTCCCGAGTCAAACATCTCACTCTGTTCCATAATAGAACAAGGATAGCTACTATAACTCTACTGCGTGCGATGGCTCTCGTAACTATCTATAATACCACTAACTACTACTGAAGAGGCTCTCTGTGATGGAATAAAGGCGAGAAAAACTGTACATGTCAACATGTCTTAAGGAGTATAGTAGCATACTTTGCATGGTACTGTGAAGTATGCATATGGTTTGTGGCAAATGCACTGGTCAATGTTTGCTCATCTCAACCATATGGAAAACAGATAGTATGACTAATATATTTGAAAGGGAAAGTGTAAAAATACTCGACTCTGTCTGGTGTCTATGCCTCTTAGAAAGAGAATGGATCTCTCGTGAAAACTGGA
This sequence comes from Piper betle, assembly GCA_033002965.1. Lineage (NCBI taxonomy): Eukaryota > Viridiplantae > Streptophyta > Magnoliopsida > Piperales > Piperaceae > Piper > Piper betle. The sequence goes on along the minus strand of JAURVB010000174.1, from coordinate 64,326 downwards.
CCACACCTCTAGGACTCTAACTAGGTGTCTCATCCTCACGTGGTTTGACATCAGTTGTGCTGGGAGAGCACACCATCATGAGAAAATCTTACTACTTATGTACATCACTCTATCTGTAGTGGTGTGAGTATCTCCGTATGGATCATTAGGGTAATGGAAAAACTCTCTATAGGATATTAGGTGGTTCAAAATATTGGTAGGTCCATGGACATGTCTCTAAGACCATCATGATTGGACTTTGCCACAGATGGCCAGCCTATAGAACAGCCAATCAATGATGAGCCTAAGAGATGGCTCCTAAGTAGCTCTAATTCAATCAACTAACAGTAGACATGCATTTCTCGATAATGTACTAGTCACGCACTTACAAATGGATGGGGTTCAAACGACCCAAAGAACCACTATCTCTCCTCGAGTCCACGGGGACTCATATTGAGGTTTAACAGCGTCTTGTCCGTTCTTCAATGGTGTGTGACCTGTCGTCCCATACTGATTTGTAGCACTAATCTTGACTCACATGACTACTATTGCTGTGGTAGACTCTCAAGCAAAGCAATAAGTGAAGATCAGCATACACTGGTGTCCCTCTATTTGGTCAATGTGGTATGGTCTGACCGAAGTCCTTATCTATGTCGGTCCCAAGCTTGGGTGAAGTTATCTCCTCTAGACTGGTATGTCATTAGCTACCAACACTATAAGTCCAAAACAGTACCATGAAGGTACCTCCTATACTTGAGATAAAGGCTAAATCCTATATCTTAAGGTAAGAACCTAATCGTGTTGGCAAAGTACAATGAAAACATTGTCTCCCTAATGGACGCTCCTAACTAAACCTATCATTTATACCAAAATTGTAATATGAGTCAAACATTTCTCTCTGGCTAGGCGAAACTCTAAATGAGTTAATCTGCATATCTGACCATCTTCATTATCTATATACTCTGGATATTATTCATACATCTATTGTCATGATGACTGAACAATCTGACTAGTGTGCCCATCTCATTTGGAGGTCACACTACCCTATTCTCGGACTCTGTTCATATACATTCATAAAAGACTCACTAACACTGTCGGGTGATCCCTATAAGACTATTACTAACACTATATTGCAATACACATCTGACCCAAGGATGTCAGGTCAAGGTGATGGTATGCAAGGTGGCTAGTGAAGTCCATCATGTGCCATCACATCCAAATAATTCTAGTGCACCCAACTTTCCTCTGTCGGATGATGTTAACATGGCTATATCTTGTCCTTAATCTCTGATCTAACTCTGCTCTGAAATTATGATATGTGGTCTCTATGCAATGCTAGGAACATCCTCAACTAGTTGTCCTCCTAAAGGTGAGGTAACTACTTGGCCCTCACATCCACAATAACTGCTCCACTCGGTTGGTAGTAGTGTAATATACAGATGGTGGTTGTGCATCACAGGCGATGATTAGTCTACTCGGACGGCGGTTGTGCTACTCAGGTGCTGAAGCCTGATCCTGAACATGTACGTCGTGAACCCATTACTATCCTTGGCATGCTTATCTCCATGTGTCTATCTCCAAGTTATCCAACCATGCGTGTTTGATCTAGAGGGGTCTGGATCATAGTGGTGACACGTTTGATGGAAAGATAATGTTGAGCCCATGCTTATCTCATGGAATTTTGGAGTGACTGATCATACACACACTGACTGGTCTCAACAACCATAACTAATCTGTCCTTGGCAGATCGAGTGATATCTAGGTAAACCATTTAAATCTGGGGCCAAATGTAATCTCGCTCTTCCTTGGTGTGTTCACGATTTTGTCGGTTGAAGAGTAGCCAACAATATTCTTTCGACATACACTAGTGAAAGAGGGGAAGGCGGTGAGTTTCCGTGGGACTGTAGATCCACCTTTGTAAAGACCGTGGAAAATTTTTTTTTTTAATATATTCGACTCGGGTAGGGAAGGATCAAACGTTAGAGAATTAATATTAATTATATTATATTCTCTACCCAGTTAAGTCTACCCAGTTAAATATTTTATTCTTTACCTGGTTACCCGATTAAAGGAATTAAATATGGGTGTTGGTGTGTTTCCACAAACGCTAGCCGTCATTTCATTTATAAAGGACGTCCTCCACCCCTAGCCTTCATTCGCATTCTCTTCTCTTCCTTGCCAGCATGTCTTCTTCCTTGCTTAGGTATTCTTCCTATCTCCCTCTTCTTAATTTTCTTGCATGCATATTTTAATTTGATAATAAGCTTTTATAATTGTGAGGATTAAAAGTTTAAAATCAATAAGAAAACAAATATAATTTTACACCGGAGAAACTAAAATTGCCGACGAGTTTCACCTGTTCGGCGAGATGGGCAAGCACGGACAAGCCTCATTGGGAATCAGTGCCGACGACCGTTCCGACGTCAGAAGATGATTCAACTCTCTTCGTTGATCAGTATAGGGTTGATCTCACGGTTGTGGATGCCGGCTTGGGGTGGTGAATAGACAAAACAGGGGATGGCGGCAAAAACAGGGGCGACGGCGGTGGGTGAAGAAATTCGGCCGTCCTCGGTGGAGACGGGTCCCAATATGGCTGGGGAAGGCAGATAGGTGGTCAAGGGTGACAAGGCAACCACCCAATTGAGGCAGCGAGGCTCGCCGGCGATGGAGTCGCCGACGCGAGTGCACCGCTAGGAAGGCAATGCGGGCGTTACCGCGGCAGGAATACGGCCGGAGTTGGAAGGGCGACACCGCAATGGCATGGCAAGTCTGGGCGGCGACTATTGACGGCTGACGGAGACGGTTGTCGGCGGCGGTTGGAGGGCTGGCTGCTGTCGAGAACAGGGGATAGCGCCGGGGAAGAAGAAGAAGGGCAGTGGCAATTCTGTAAATACTGGTTGACTCGATACCGACTCGAGTTAAAAATAATACAAACTCGTAATAAATCTTTAAAAATAATTATTTTAATGGGTTATAGGGTAAATTTACAAAACTAATTAGTTATTGGACGAACTTGACATAATTACAAAAATAAAAATAAGTAATAAAAATACGGTAATGATAAACTGTCGATAATTAATCGGCGTAATAAAAGTGATTAAATTAAATCGGACGGCTATAAGTGAATAATAAATAAAGATTTTACCTTTACCATATTAAATTTAATATTAGGTAAATAAAATGATTATTTTAATAACGAGTTAGTAATGTAGAAAATATGTTATTAAACTATAGTCAGGTAGCAATCAGTCGCGTCGAACCTAAATATCATAATGAAAATAAATAAAGTTCGAAACTTTATATAGTCAAATAATTTAAATAATTGTATTAATAATATTTATGATTTAAAATAATACAAAATATTTTAAATAATTTAATTGAACAAATTAATTAATTAAATTGTTGTAAGTAATAGTAGCGATTAAAAAATTATAACCGAAGGAAAATATACTAATAATAGTAATTAAATATTTTGGTATAAGTTGATAATTATTTTATTATTTGTTAGGTGTTAATTATGATCTACATTATTAATTTAAAGTAGGATTTAAATGATTATGTCACATGAATAGTTTAATATTTAATATTGTTCAAATTTAATAGTGATATATATATATATATATATATATATATATATATATATATTAGTCATTTAGTTGCATGCATTTCTACTCGAATAAAATTATACTTATGTATAATTTTATATCCTACGTTCAGATTAGGATCACTCGTTACAGCTGCAAGTTCGAAATATCCAGATCCGTATAATTATTTAAAATGTTGTATTTTCCATTGTAGATAACCTAGTCAACCTAAACCTAGATTCGACCACCATCCACCGAGTGCAACCGGGGTCAAGGAATTGACTCAGTCTAACACGGGCTACTGCCTTCATAATCAAATAATGGACATGATGGACTGATCCATCAGCCAATAAATTGGATATGGTGGATTGGACTTGCCAGCTAATTACGGACATGGTGGACTGACCCATCACCCAATAGAAGGACATGGTGGACTGACCCATCAGCCAACTAATGGACATGGTGGATTGGACTCACCAGCCGATAACAGACATGGCAGATTGGACTCGCCAGCAGGTAATGGACATGATGGACTGACCCATCGGCCAATAAATTGGACATGGCCAATTGGACTCGCCAGCCAATTACAAACATGGTGGACTGACCCATCAGCCAATAGATGGACATGGTGGACTGACCCATCAGCCAACTAATGGATATGGTGGATTGCACTCACTAGCAAATAACGGACATGGCAGATTGGACTCGCCAGCCGGTAATGGATATGATGGACTGACCCATCAGCCAATAAATTTGACATGGCGGATTGGACTCTGCTAGCCAATTACAGACATGGTGGATTGGACTCACCAGCCAATAACTAACATGGCGGATTGGACTCGCCAGCCGGTAATGGACATGATGGACTGACCCATCAGCCAATAAATTGGACATGACGGATTGGACTCGCCAGTCAATTATGGACATGGTGGACACACCCATCAGCCAATAAATGGACATGGTGGACTAACCTATCAGCCAACTATTGGACATGGTGGATTGGACTCACCAGCCGATAACGGACATGGCGGATTGGACTGGCCAGCTGGTAACTTACATGAAGGACTGACCCATCACCCAATAGATGGATATGGTGGACTGACCCATCAACCAACTAATGGACATGGGGGACTGAACCATCAGCTAATAAATGGACATGTTGGAATCGTCACAAGTGCCAATATTATAGATAATGATAGGGAGTTTATGGACTTGTTTTATTTAATTATACGGCTTAGTGGTTAATTACTAACACGGAATTGCCTCTGTAGGTTAGTAGCTGAACCTAAAGACTAAGAGACGACAGGGTGGTTCTTCTACCAACGTAGGTGGTGAATAATTAATAAGCGGACTTCTCTTTTACTTTTCTCATGTTATAAATATGGCTATGGGAAACGATCCAAGACTGTGGGATAATTACTTCATGCATTGTCATTTGAAAAATAAGTTCTTTTGAGTTAGAAATGCTAGACTTATTTGCTTTCATATTATACATGTAACCTTTTAAGTAACACTCGGTCCGGTTAGGACTGGTTGTGATAGGGTTGGTTTGTTAAATTTTGAGTAACACCTAGCCTGTAAGGCCCACAATATGATGAAAAAATGGCAGGTCGTTACAGGTGGTATCAGAGTACGGTTTCCCACTAGCTCATATTTTATGACTCAAGTACCTTGTTGAAAAGTCCAATAATTATCTTTTCCAACTATGTTGTGTTATTAATTGACAAATTCATTCGCTAAGAAACCTACGTCATAACTGAAACAAAAAGAAAAACTAATGAACCATGATGGTTCGACGTTTCAAATGGCAGGCACTCGTAGACAGTTAAATTTATTTGTGCAATCAAATTTGAACACAAAGAATGTGTTCGCCCAGATCCTGACGGCCATATAGGGGCTAGCGCAGGCTTCAAAAAATACAAATTTTGTGGTGCAGAATATTGTTTAGCGGTTAACGGGAGTGGTAGTAGGGAATGAAGCCTTAAACCTCGGCAGCGGGTCCTAGTAATGTCCCAGATGGTGATCAGGGGAGTGCCCAAGGGCGGGCAGGGTTATCTGACCTGGGTGAGTGAGGGGAGCTTCCAAACCTAGTGCCACCGGTAGTCCGACAAGTGGTGCCGCCAGCTATGGATGATAGTGAACCGATACACTGTGGAAAAGTTCCGCGAAGAATGGAGCTGAGGTATTCATTGGAGGGACTGATCCAATGAAGGCAGAGAGATGGATAGACATTACTGAAAAAAGCATTTAGAGCCTGTTGTCCAGAAGAAAGCACTCGGCATTTGCCAATTTGGTTCAGGGGGAGATTCAGTCTAAGAATATGTGTATTCCCAGACAAACTTCCAGGGTTACCTCCTAAGCGGGCAGTGGAGTTTGCCATTGACCTAGCACTTGGAGTGACACCAATTTCTAAAGCACCAGTCTTGACACTGCCAAATGGTAATGAGGATTCGTAGTCTTTAGCAATGTGTCTTTGTTGGGTTTAGGATGCGTCCTTATGCAAGAAGGTAAGGTGGTGGCCTATGCCTCTCATCAATTAAAGATTCATGAGCAAAATTTTGCAACCCATGACATGGAATTGGTAGCAGTAGTTTTTGCCCTAAAGATTTGGAGGCACTAATTGTATGGAGCCCAGTTCAAAGTCTTCACTGACCACCAGAGTTTGAAGCATATCTTCACCCAGAATGACCTTAACCTTCGACAGAGGCGGTGGATGGAATATCTAAAGGACTACGACTTCCAAATCTTATACCATCTAGGGAAAGCGAATGTGGTAGCCCACGCGTTGAGTTGGAAGGGCAAAGTGGACAAAAGTCAGCAGCTAGCTAGACTTTGGGCCATGTTAGTAGAAGTGGTAGCTATCAACCCAGTGGAGCAACTAACAGGCTTATCGGCAAATTTGGTTGTTTCTAATGATTTAGTTGATCGTGTTATGGTAGCACTCATGAGGAGCTGAATAAAATGTTGGACAAGATTCCTAACATTGTAGCTGATTCTAATAATGTGATTAGATTTAGAGGACAGTTGTGTGTACCCAAGGATAATGCACTAAGGCGGGACATTTTGGAGGAGGCTCATCACTCAAAGTTCTTGATACACCATGGAGTTACTAAAATGTATCAGGATTTAAAGCAGACCTCCTGGTGGATTGGGAGGAAGAGGGATGTTGTGAATTTTGTCTGTAAGTGTCAGACTTGCCAACAGATTAAAGCCCAACAGCAACTACCTGGAGGACTATTACAACCTTTAGAAATACCATCGTGGAAATGGGAGTGTGTCACATGCGATTTTATTTCAAAGCTCCCAAGAACTTAAAAGAAGCATGACTCCATATGGGTAGTTGTGGACCGACTAACTAAGGTAGCTCACTTCATCCCCACGAAATCAATGAGAATGGCGGAACACCTGGCAGGATTATATGTTGACAATATTGTCAAATTGCATGGGATTCCAAAGGAGATAGTCTCCGACTATGATCCCCTATTCACCTCACATTTCTGGGAAGCTTTCCAAAAAGCCATGGGAACTCAGATTAAGTTGAGTATAGCATATCATCCCCAAACTAATGGTCAAAGTGAGAGGACTATTCAAACTTTGGAAGATTTGTTAAGAGCTTGCATTCTTGACAGGGGGTGACTGGGAGAAACACTTAGCCTTGGCTGAATTCACCTACAATAACTCTTACCGAGCCAGTATAAGGATGGCACCATTTGAAGCTTTATATGGTAGGCCATGTAGATCTCCATCGTGCTGGCTGGAGTCTACCGAAGCAGTTATAGTCGGGCCAGAGATGGTGAGTGAAGCAACTGAAAAGGTGGAATTCATTCAGCAAAGACTTAAGGCAGCTCAGGATCAACAAAAGAGTTATGCTGATACTCGAAGGAAGGACCTAGAGTTCCAAGTTGGGGAGTTTGTGTACCTAAAGACATCTCCTATGAAGGGGGTGATCAAATTAAAAATATCAAGAAAGTTGAAGCCAAGATTCATAGGACCGTTTCCAATCCTGGATCGAGTTGGGAGTTGTGCATATAGATTAGCATTGCCACCAAGCCTTGCTGGAGTACACAATGTTTTCCATGTGTCAATGCTAAAGAAGTATGTATGGGATGAGGATCATATCATCACAAATTTTGAAGACTTAGAGCTACAATCAAATTTAACTTACGAGGAAAAGCCGATCTGCATCCTGGCAAGAGAAATAAAGACACTAAGGAACAAGGAAATTCTTTTGGTAAAAGTACTATGGAAAAATTAGGGGTCAGAAGAAGTTACATGGGAGACTGAACAAGAAATAGTAAGGAAATACCCTAGCCTATTTGTGGCATAGGAGTTTTATAATTGTAGCGGCATGATACGACCCCAAAGAAATAAATAAAGTTAATCATAATTGTTCTGTTATTTGTTAAGATATTTCGGGAACGAAAAATTTCCAAGTTGGGGAGATTGTAAAGACCATGGAAAAAATTTTTTTAATATATTCGACTCGGGTAGGGAAGGATCAAACGTTAGAGAATTAATATTAATTATATTTTATTCTCTGCCCGGTTAAGTCTACCCTGTTAAATAGTTTATTCTTTACCCGGTTACCCAGTTAAAGGAATTAAATACGGGTGTTGGTGTGTTTCCACAAACCATAGCCGTCATTTCATTTATAAAGGACGTCCTCCACCCTACCCTTCATTCGCATTCTCTTCTCCTCTTCCTTGCCAGCATGTCTTCTTCCTTGCTTAGGTATTCTTCCTATCTCCCTCTTCTTAATTTTCTTGCATGCATATTTTAAAATCAATAAGAAAACAAATATAATTTTACATCGGAGAAACTAAAATTCCCGACGAGTTTCCCCTGTTCGGCGAGATGGGCAAGCACGGGCAAGCCTCGTCGGGAATCAGTGGTGGCGACCGTTCCGACGTCAGAAGATGATCCAACTCTCTTCGTCGATCCTTATAGAGCTGATCTCACGGTTGTGGATGCCGGCTTGGGGTGGTGAATAGACAAAAACAGGGGACGGCGGCGAAAACAGGGGCAACGGTGGTGGGCGACGAGGAAGGTAGATAGGTGGTGGAGGGTGATGAGGCGACCACCCATTTGAGGCGGTGACGCTCGCCGGGAGTGGAATTGCCAACGCGAGCGCACCGCTAGGAAGGCAATGCGGGCGTTGCCGCGGCTGGAATACGGCCGGAGTTGGCCGGGGCGACACCGCAATGGCATGGCAAGTCTGGGCGGTGACTATTGACGGCTGCTAGAGATAGTTGCCGGCGGCGGCTGGAGGGCGGCTGCTGTCGGGAACAGGGGATGGCGCCAGGGAAGAAGAAGGGCGGTGGCAATTCTGTAAATACTGGTTGACTCGATACCGACTCGAGTTAAAAATAATACAAACTCGTAATAAATCTTTAAAAATAATTATTTTAACGGGTTATAGGGTAAAGTTACTAAACTAATTAGTTATTAGACGAAGTCGACATTGACATAAGTAATAAAAATACGGTAATGATAAACTGTCGATAATTAATCGGCGTAATAAAAGCGATTAAATTAAATTGGACGGTTATAAGTGATTAATAAATAAAGATTTTACCTTTACCATATTAAATTTAATATTAGGTAAATAAATTGATTATTTTAATAATGAGTTAGTATTGTAGAAAATTGGTTATTAAACTATAGTCGGGTAGTAATCACTCGGGTCGAACCTAAATAGCATAATGGAAATAAAAAAGTTCGAAATTTTATAGAGTCAAATAATTTAAAATAATTGTATTAATAATATTTATGAATTAAAATAATACAAATTATTTTACATAATTTAATTGAACAACTTAATTAATTAAATTGCCGTAAGTAATAGTAGTGATTAAAAAATTAAAACCGAAGGAAAATATACTAATTATAGTAATTAAATATTTGGGTATAAGTTGATAATTATTTTATTATTTGTTAGGTGTTAATATTTAATATTGTTGAAATTTAATAGTGATATATATAATAGTCATTTAGTTTCATGTATTTCTACTCGAATAAAATTATACTTATGTCTAATTTTATGTCCTCGTTCAGATTAGGTTCATTGGTCGGAGCTATAAGTTCGAAATATCTATGTCCTTATAATTATTTAAAATGTTGTATTTTCCCTTGTGGATAACCTGGTCAGCCTGAGCCCAGATTCGACCACCATGCACCGAGTGCAACCGGGTCAAGGAATTGACTCAGTCTAACATGGGCTACGCCCTTCATAATTAAATAGTGGACATGATGGACTGACCCATCAGCTAATAAATTGGACATGGCGGATTTGACTCGCCAACCAATTACGGACATGGTGTACTGACCCATCAACCAACTAATAGTCAAGGTGGATTGAACTCACCGGCCGATAACGGACATTGCGGTTTGGACTCGCAAGCTGGTAATGGACATGATGGACTGACCCATCAACCAATAAATTGGACATGGCAGATTGGACTCGCTAGCCAATTACGGATATGGTGGACTGACCCATCAGCCAATAGATGGACATGGTGGACTGACCCATCAACCAACTAATGGATATGGTGGATTGCATTCACCAACCAATAATGGATAGGGCGGATTGGACTAGCTAACTGGTAATGGACATGATGGACTGACCCATCAGCCAATAAATTGGACATGGCGGATTGGACTCGCCAGCCAATTATGGACATGATGGATTGGACTCACCAGCCGATAACAGACATGGTGGATTGGACTCACTAGCCGGTAATGGACATGATGGACTGACCCATCAGCCAATAAATTGGACAAGGCATATTGGACTCTCCAGCTAAATACGGACATGGTGGATTGGACTCACCAGCCGATAACGGACATGGTGGATTGGACTTGCCAGCCGGTAATGGACATGATCGACTGACCCATCAGCCAATAAATTGGACATGGCGGATTGGACTCGCTAGCCAATTATGGATATGGTAGATTGGACTCACCAGCCGATAACGGACATGGCGGATTGGACTCGCCAGCCGGTAATGGACATGATGGACTAACCCATCAACCAATAAATTGGACATGGCGGATTGGACTTGCTAACCAATTACGGACATAGTGGATTGGACTCACCAGTCCAATAATGGACATGGCGGATTGGACTCGCCAGCCGGTAATGGACATGATGGACTAACCCATCAGCTAATAAATTGGACATGGCGGATTGGACTCACCAGCTAATTATGGACTTGGTGGATTGACCCATCAGCCAATAGATGGACATGGTGGACTGACCCATCAGCCAACTAATGGACATGGTGGATTGGACTCACCAGCCGATAACGGACATGGAAGATTGGACTCGCCAGCCGGTAACGTACATGAAGGACTGACCCTTCACCCAATAGATGGACATGGTGGACTGACCCATCAACCAACTAATGGTCATGGCGGATTGGACTCACCAGCCGATAACGGACATGGCAGATTGGACTCGCCAGCCGATAATGGACATGATGGACTGACCCATCAGCCAATAAATTGGACATGGCGGATTGGACTCGATAGCCAATTATGGACATGGTGGATTGACCCATCAGCCAATAGATGGACATGGTGGACTGATCCATCAGCCAACTAATGGATAAGGTGGATTGGACTCACCAGCCAATAACGGACATTGCGGATTAGACTTGCTAGCCGATAATGGACATGATGGACTAACCATCAGCTAATAAATTGGACATGGCGGATTGGACTCGCCAGCCAATTACAGACATGGTGGATTGGACTCACCAGCCGATAACGGACATGGCAGATTGGACTCGCCAGCTGGTAATGGACATGATGGACTGACCCATCAACCAATAAATTGGACATGGCGGATTGGACTCGCCAGCCAATTATAGACATGGTGGATTGGACTCACCAGCCGATAACGGACATGGCAGATTTGAGTCGCCAACCAGTAATGGGCATGATGGACTAACCCATCAGCCAATAAATTGGACATGGCGGATTGGACTCGCCAGCCAATTGCGGATATGGTGGATTGGACTCACCAGCCGATAACGGAGATGGCGGATTGGACTTGTCAGCCGGTAATGGACATGATGGACTGACCGATCAGCCAATAAATTGGGCATGGCGGATTGGACTCGCTAGCCTATTACGGACATGGTGGATTGGACTTGCTAGCCGATAACGGACATGGCGGATTTGACTCGCTAGCCAGTAATGGACATGATGGACTGACCCATCAGCCAATAAATTGGACATGTTGGATTGGACTCACCAGCCAATTATGGACATGGTGGACTGACCCATCAGCAAATAGATGGACATGGTGAACTGACTCATCAGCCAACTAATGGACATGGTGGATTGGACTCGCAAGGTGATAACGGACATGGCAGATTAGACTCGCCAGCCGGTAATGTACATGAAGGACTGACCCATCACCCAATAGATGGACATGGTGGACTGACCCATCAATCAACTAATGGACATGGTAGACTGAACCATCAGCTAATAAATGGACATGTTGAATGGTCACAAGTGCCAATATTATAGAATATGATAGGGAGTTTATGGACTTGTTTTATTTAATTATACGGCTTAGTGGTTAATCACTAACGCGGAATTGCCTCCGCAGGTTAGCAGCTGGACCTAAAGACTAAGAGACGACAGGGTGGTTCTTCTACCAACGGAGGTGGTGAACGGTTAATAAACAGACTTCTCTTTTTACTTTTCTTGTGTTATAAATGTGGCTATGGGAAACGATCCAAGATTGTGGGATAATTACTTCAGACATTGTCATTTGAAAAATAAGTTCTTTTGAGTTAGAAATGCTAGACTTATTTTCTTTCATATTATACATGTAACCTTTTATGTAACACCCAGTCTGGTTAGGACTGGTTGTTATAGGGTTGGTTTTATTAAATTTTGAGTAACACCTGGCCAGCAAGGCTCACAATATCGTGAAAAAATGGTGGGTCGTTACAACATCGCTGCTCATCCTCATCCACTGCTATCTCTTGGAAGTGGTCCATCTCAAGTCATCTATCCAAACTCTCATCTATGCTCTAAGTACCTTAGTGGCTCCACTGTTATAGCCACATCCTTCATCCACAAGGATTTTTTGAGGGTCCAAGTTCTCCAAAGTAGGCTTCAAACTATGCTTATTGGATCTTTTTAAAGTCTCTTAAGGTCTCTGCTTAAGTGTCACGTAACTATGTGAGTATCTTTATACCCCTACCTCCCTACTTGTGTTATCTCTTATAACTCTGTCTCACAATGTACACCATGTCCGAAGGAAGGACTGATATGGTGACATGTGAAAGACGAGTAAGTGCTACAATGTGGTTGCCAAAGATCTAGGTACTCGTGGTCACCATCAAACTCAACCTCAGCTAACTTAGCATGTGGACTGTAAAACCCCGAAAAAAATAATTAAGTTATTTTATTTAGGATTTTGTAAATCTTAGAACGAATCATAAATAATATTTAATTAAATTAATTCTTTAGAATTAATATAATAAATTATCAATTATAACCTTTAGAGTATCGGTACATTGATATTTATGGATAATTGTTTTAACTCAATAGTCAATTCTTTTGACTTTTCGTTATCACATAAATGGCTGATATAGTTATGTTTGATTATGTTTATTTCTATAAAATTTAATATAGTGACTTCTTGAATTTTACAAGTATTCTTCTATATAAAGGAGAATTTTGTGGATGTTAAATGAAATATCCTCTGGATAGTTTGTGAGCACATTAGAGAAGTTTCATCAATATTAGGATCGTGTGTCATAGTTGTGGGTTCCTCAACAAAATTTCAAGTTCATATAATCACTCAAAATGTTATATTTTCTTATGTGGGAGTCTTGGTCGGCTTGAGCTCACATTCGACCACCGTGCTCCGAGTACAACCAGGGTTAAAGAATTGACTCAGCCTGACAATTCGGAGTCTTGGTTGGCCTGAGCCCACATTCGACCACCATGTGCCGAGCACAACTAGGTCCAAGAATTGACTCTGTCTAACACAAGGTAGCACCCTTAAAAATTCTTTGAAAGATTAAATAACTACCCCCATGCCAAAAAGGGGTGACAAGGAGTAGTGGCGCAAAACGGCTCATTATGCACTTGTGATTCCAAGAGAGTGAGTCAATGGCACATATTGGTAATTACATGCCGAGGGCCACGTAGCGTGTGTGTGCATACATGGGATTGTAGCTAGATGGGCGGCCACCCTCCCAGTATATTAAGAGCTCAGAATAGGCGCATAATCACTAAAAGTTGAATTAATGATGCTATGGAATATATTAATTTTTTTCTTGTAACTATATGACTTAGTATTTTTATCACTAACGTTGAGTGGCCTCCGTAGGTATGAGCATGGATGGATGGGTAGAGTCGGGATAGCTAGATGACTTTGTTATTGGACTATTCTTTTTCTAGATTCTTTGCATGGTAGTGAGATTTTGGTTCGGTTCATGGGGCTTAGATTATTTCGAGCATTTATTATATTATATTTTATGTCATGGTTTTTAAAATCTTGACAATTAATAGAAAAATTAATTTATAAGACACTTAATTTCTTATAATAACACTTGGCTTCTGGCTCGAAATGGGCGGTTCGTTACATGTACACTCAAACTATGCCTAATGGATCTGTTTAAGCCACTCAAGGTCTATGTTCATGTGTCACGTAATTATGTGAGTATCTCCATACTCCAAGCTCCCCCACTTGTGTTATCTCTTATAACTCTGTCTCACAATGTACACCATGCCCCAAGGAATGACTGATATGGTAACATGTGAAAGATGGGTGAGTGCTACAACGTGGTTGTCAGAGATCTAGGTACTCCCGGTCACCATCAAACTCAACCTCAGCTAACTTAGCATGTGGACACTCTTACGCTATCCAAATCACTGGCATGGTAAAAGCAAAGGCGTGTTTCAGAGCATATCATGGCATGCCTATGATATCCATGCTAGCATCTACTATAATTATGATCTCATATCCATGTCATCATTTCTATAGACATTGAAAAAAATACCAAATGAAATAACTGTCGACTTGGCTAAGGACAATTCCACACACCTGGCTCAAAACAAAATTCTTCTATCTCAATTGACCAAGACATGGCTCTGATACCAATTTGTAACACCTCGATTTCGGTTCACTTAAGAACCGAATCAGAAATGTTACGATTGAGTTGAGTCATGTTTAAAGTTGTCAGTCGGTACGACTCGATTGATAAAATAGATCGAAACAACCTTCTTGGTGTCATGAGAATGGAAAACATCGAACATCAATAAAAGTAAGAAAGTAAATCACTACGTTGAGATCAAGTGTGTGTAGCGTTCATCTGTCCTCCCACCAAAGTCGACTCAAGATTGTAAAACTACATATATTATATAGAAAACGTCAATAACGAATGTTACTGGTCCGAAAAATAACTAATATAAATTGGCAAATAGGTATTCCATTACCCACGAAAACTTATGAAACTTCAAGATTGCCTCTCATTGGACAATAAGCAACATACTTAAGAAAATGTCGGCTTGTATGCATGGCTTACAATCATATCATACATACAACGCTTATGCCCTCACATTTTTCATATCACCCACCATGGTACTCGAGTGGCAAAAGGAACAATTAAGCTAATGCCACAAATTCCAGAAATGCGTTGCATTACGCAAGTAGCCCTCATACACCGTACTACCTCAAGGTTTGAAGGAGTACTAGTAAAGTCTATACATATCTCCGCACCACTCATTCTCTTATTTGTAAAATCTGTAAAAATGCTCGTACTTATATAATAGGCTTAGGGAAGAGGCTTGTATCATATATTTATGGTGCTTCAGTTAGAAAACCAATAAGGGATCTAATCCTTGTAGTTTTATTAAACATACGTAGAAAATACAGCTAAATGGCCCGACACCGAAGGGATGCAATAAAATGCTGCCGATACTGTCCTTCATATAAAACACGATTAAACTCGACATGCAAGGAGTCAAGCAGAGAGGGAGAGTCCTACGGACCTGTGGTCCAAGCTCCAAATGTATCTGCACATCTATGGCGAGTTCGGACTCCAAAACCTACATCGAAACCCACTACTAAGTAAAATACTAATTTTTCTATATGATGCATGCTTGTGGTGTGTGCTCATATCATCAATGCATCGTAATAAAGAAAACAATACTAACAAACCTATAACCAAACTCGTGGCACACAAATCAAGATATAATAATAATAATAAAATAAATAAATATGTAAACAAGAAAATGCACTTATAATAATAAACAAATAATAAATACATAAACATGAACATAAATAATACTCTACTCATAAAATAATAATATAATTACACTATATAAATACACAAGTAAGCAAAAGTAAATATCAACATATACCCGTGTTAGTAAACATATAAATATATATGTATATATATATATATATATATATATATATATTACATACAACTAGTACACATAATAAGACTAATATTCATAAGTAAATATAATGTTAATAATAACAAATAATTATGTAAACATTCATTATATATGATAAACATATAATTGATAATTATTAAATAATGAAATAATTAAACAAAACAATAAATAAAGAAAAATCATCATAACAACCAATCATGCTAAATCATGTGAATATGTATCTAAACTAATATAGAAGTTCTCGCAATATCGAAATCAGTGCAAGAATGCATGAAAACGACTCGAAAATGAGCTAAACCAAACTGAACCGAGCTTAACCAGGCCAAACTAAAACGGCTGAACCAACCCAGTCTGGGTTAAATAAACTGCTGGGTTGACGCAGTGGACATGAACACTTGGTGGACATGAACAGGCAGACACGGGCACGATCAGGTAGGTAAATGGGCCGAACAAGGGGGCGGTGATGCCCACCGATGGTGGCACGGCTGGGGTTTCCGATGGTCGTGATTGATAGGGGATGTCATGGCAGAGGTGCTGGTGGTGATGATCGGAGGAGTCTTGTCACTGGCTGGCCGGCAAATGGCCGAAAAGAGGGCGGTGTCCCCACCGGGTGCGGCAACGTCGCCGGCAGTGATTGCGACCATGGTGGTTGTTGGGTTGTCTCAAAATGTAGATCTCGATGAGGGAAGCTGTGTGGGTGGGTGAATCGGCCAGAGGTGGCGTGCCGTGGCAGGAAAATGGCCTGATAGGTGGTGGCAGCGGTGATGAATAGTGATAAAAACTCAGTCACCGACGGCGACTGCGGCGGCGCCAGTGGTCGTGAGTAGTACTATTGGAAAGCCAACCACAAGGCATTCACGGCTGTACCGAATGGGTGGCTGAAGGAGGGCCGGCTCTCACCAGCGATGAGCCCAAGTGGTGGCAGCAGTAATGGTGGAAAACACTAAAACGGAAGAAAACTTCTATTAATCAATGGGTGATGCTAGGTTGAGTGCGCGGCCCAGATCTTGCCACGTGGCACGATATGGATGTCCACCAACTCATGTCCTAGTGTGACCCACCTATGGGTATGTGCAATATACATATGGACGGAAAGCTCGGATCGAGACCGTCCAAAGTTGAATTGACTCGAGTCCTAAAAGTGACTCTATAGGTGGGAATCGAGGCAATAAGGTTAAATAGGCCTCAAACCCTGAACTCAATCAAGCTGGGCCCATAGAGGCACAATCAAGTGATTCGAAATTCCTATACTATAGCCCAAAAATCCCAAACAGATACTAAATGCTGCAACGACTTAGATCTAGGCCTAAAATGCTGGCTAACTCATCAAAGTTATATGTATACCTCATGTATACACCGATAACTCATGCTCTACTATATCGTATTTGAAACTATCATATGCATGTTTGACATACTCAACCTCCATAACATGCTCATATGGCCATCTGGACTTCATACTCATATTCATAAAATTGTTCTACCTTGAGCTCGCTTGAATTGACTCGAGACTGCCCAAACTGGTTAAAACTAATATCGGGTAAAACCCTAAGCTGAAACTTGGGTTTTACACTCTTATTTATAGTCAAATAGGTGAAGCTTGTCCATAGCTCCCAATCACTTGAGCATTAATATGGAGAAGGCTGCTAAGCTATAACCAATTTCCACTCAAGTTTAAATTCCAAATTCAAATAAGTTCAAAGATTTAGGATTCTCTTGAATATTCGGTCTTTAAGAAGTCTCCAATTTGGTCTTCAAGAAGTCCTTCTATGCTTTAGCACTTTTCTAAGTCCTAGTCCAAGTCTTAAGGACTGAGACCAACATCATTGTCCAATGACTTCCAGTCCACAACAAGTTCACCATAACATGTCGAAAATCAATCCAAAATGACAACATTCCAAATTAAATAAATCATAATTGAACATTTAATCAACTTGCTCTAGTTCAATTGAACCTTACAATAGAGAAATTTATCACATAATGCACATGAATAATATTTCATCATCAAAAACCAAAATGCCAAAGTCTGAAACTTGGCAATCTCTCCCTTTATGATGATGACAACATGTATCCCTCGTAACACGGTTTTAGGCTAATCCCCATGTAGCATTTGCTTAATACTTTACTCCTTGGAGTAATCTGGCCACCGATCAAGAATAGATTTGCAAGCTCTCCCCTTTGATTGATGCACACATATCTTCCTTTGGCCATAATACTCATTCTTCCACTGAATTAGGGATAAACTCTCCCCCTTTGTCACATGAAAAAGGTAATATAGGCACCTACAAAATAATATTAGTTCATGTGCCAACATGAGAGTCATGACCTCTGGGCAGTTGTCAACCATGATCTCAAATTGTGACTTTCATAAGAAAACATCTTGGAGAATCAAGATAAATCCAACCAAAAAACAAAAACTTGAACAATCCAAGTTCAAACCACGGTTAACCGAAATTGGAAAACGAACCAAAACTGAAAACACAGCCAAAATACTAAATATGGTCAAATCAAAGTTACAAATCGATTTTTTTAAAAAATAATCAATCAATAAAACATCGGTTAATCGTCTTGATTTTCAATTTTTTTATTATTCAAAATCATGGTACTAAATTCACCCATAGGATATGTATGTGCTCTTAAGAACATACTTTTAGGAATCCATCACATCATGTCATAGTCCGTGAATAATTGTCCTTTGCATTTAGCCTTCACATGTCCATGCTCACCACAATAGTGCAAGTTTGTCCTTTTGATATGTGATTGTGAAAGGTGTGAACATTGGCCTTGCTTTTTGGGTTTTAAGAGCTGAAAGTTTAATGATGCCTCTTATTTATAGCTTTGGTTCCTCCACCTTTCCTATACAATCATTTGAAGAAGATGATTTAGCAAAAACATGACAATTGTTAATTTTACCTCTACATCTTTCTCCATCAAGTCCGGATTTGCAAAGAGGACTTTTGTATTGCAATAAAATGTTCGAAAGCTTTTTTTATTCACCAAGTAACTTGTGTATTTCTTCATCCTTTTTCACTACTTGTAATTCAAGCTCCTTGTTGATGATGTCACATCCTTGTACTCTTGCGCAAGCCTTGCCACCTTATTCTCTAATCCTTCTTTTTCCAAACACAAGATCTTCACAAATTCTTTCAAGTCCTTGTTGACCTGATCAATATTTATGAAGTTTTGATACATGGCTTCCAATGTTGCTTAAAGTTCATCAATATCTTCTTCATCAATCTAACACTTTGTTAGTCTAATCATCAATAATATTACATATAGCGAATTCACATCTATAAATTTTATTTGCATCACATAATTAACTAATGTTCCACAAATTATCCTTATGACCTTCCACAAGAGAAACATTCTCAATAGATGAAGACTTTCCAACAATTTCTTTTTCAATTATTCTCTCTTTTCCATTATTACCGAAAGTAACACTTCCACCATTATGAGATTCAAGACTAGTGAATATAGATGGGTCTCTGGTTATATGTCTAGAACAACCCCTATCTAAATAACACTGACATGATCCTTAGATATGGTGCTAGGTGTTATTAAACATGAGATCTTAGTACCCATTTCATAGTACAAAACAATATGCCGAATCTCAATTTGCACATATAAGATAAATGACCAATCTTTCCACAGGTAAAACATAGAGAAGAAGGTTTAGAGTTGACTTGATTTGCTGATTCAATTCTAGTTGAGGGATACAAAACCTTTGTTGGTTGAGCCAACAATGATTGTTTGATATACTTGCCAAAAATTGATTTTTCACCAATACCAAATTGATTAGCTATTTCCTTTGTGGCATGTGTTAGTCTTTAGTCCTTTGAGATGCACCCATCATCTTGCAAAAGTTTACCTTATCACCCAAAACTTGTATTTGATTGCTCTCCATATTCCAAGACACACAATTGGGTCAACCATAGTTCTGATACCAAATGAAAGATACAAATGGAGGATAGAACTTTAACACCAAAACACAAGATGTAATTAATTGAGTTCAAAATAATTCTATCCGATCTAAATTAAATCAATCTTGAAATATGTAGTGAATTATAATTTATGTGTTAGCTGAGAAAGTATGTATAACTCCAGCAAAAACTACAAGTGGGCTATTAAAAAATTTATTACCAATCTTATGTGTTGGACAAACCATACATAAGATGGAAAACAAATAAGTTAACTGAATTAGAACAACCATGAATAAGGTAAGAAATATAAAAAGTGCACACAAGGATTTTTAAGAGGTTCCCAAATAGTATATCCTCTCTTCTACATCACCATGTCCTATGGATGGGTAGGGCTTCTATGTTTCACTATGGCCAAACAAATGAGTGTGCCAACCTAAGTGTACAACCCTTGTCCTTCAGCAGTCAAGACCCAAGTGCTTCACAAGCCCACTTGTCTTTCACCGCACTCAACCCCGAGTTAGCTTCACAAACCACACACTTGTCCTTCAGCCCTTGGCACCTAGTTCAACTTCTTAAGACAAAACTTGACACTTACAATTACAACACCACTCAACCCCATTTCATACCCAAACTGTACAAACATCCCAATAGTTTAAGCTTACACAACAAGATCACACACTATCTTGTTTACAATTCCTCACAAGATCAACAAGATCTTTTATAGTGAAATCACTCAAGAGATATAAATACAATAACCAATGGTAGCACACTCTCTTTAATCTGAAAGTTGAGAACTTGGCAAATGTAGCTTTAACAAATCATACACAATCCAGATTCCCAATTCTCTATCTTTCTTCCTTTTCTTCTTATGATTATACTAGTGAAACTCCAAGCTTTCTTCATAGACCAATCTTCTTATTTATAACTAAATAGGTCAAGCTTGTCATAGCTCCCAACCACTTGAGCATTACTGTAGAAAAGGTTCCTCCAAACTCCAACACAATTTCTAGTCAAGTTTGAATTCCAAATTCAAATAAGTTCAAAGCTTTAGGCTTCTCTTGAATGTCCAGTCTTCAAAAATCTCCAATTTGGTCTTCAAGAAGTCCTTCTAAGCTTTAGCACTTGTCTGAGTCCAAGTCCAAGACTTTAAGACCAAGACCAACATCAAACTCCCATGACATTAAGTCCATATTATGTTCGCCATAACATGTCCAAAATCAATCCAAAATATTGCAGCATTCCAAATTGTATAAATCATAATTGAGCATTTAATCAACTTTCTTTTGTTCAAATGAACCTTATCATACACCAATTTATTACTTAATGTGCATGAATAATGTTTCAGCATAAAAAATTGACACGTCAAAGTCCGTGTTTTAACAAATTTTAATGTCAGGGCACTGTTGCCAAGTTGGAAACCTTTCTTCAAGCGATCTATAGTACACTGATTCTGACCATCCACACCCTCACACGTTATATTGGATAGAGCAATCCTACTATATGCCATGATTGAGAAAACAAAGGTGGATGCCAAATGGATTATCTACAACAAAATTATTGACTCGGTCAAGCCTTCAAAGGGGTTATGGTCGTCAGCTATCAACACCCAATTCTGCATCCATTCTGGGGTAAATTTTGAGAACAATGAAGAAAAGATCAAAGTTGGGCTAGCAATTTGTAACATCTTGTAATTTAATTACTTTTATTAGTAGTTATTTGGTCAATTTAGATGGACAAACATAGTATTTTTAATGAGGATAAAATTTTTCTTTGTATTTTAAACATATTATGGTATGTGACACATTGAATAATTATTTAAAATGATTATTTATACTTTGTATGGGGTAGAATATCAAAGCCCAGTGTGAAAGAATGGAAGAATAGAAATCGGTCAGACCAAATTTGGTAAAGCAAGTAAACGCTCAAAGGAATTGTCTAAACGGGCAAGTGGATGCGGATGAGTTCAGATCCATTCCATATTTTTGGTTTGTTTCTTTATTGGATTCTTTGTTCAATGTTTGATTTAACTTATAATGCTCTTGATAATTGTTTAAGTGAAAACAACACTGAAAAAGGTTACCCGTTTAACTAGCAAGGGCCGAATTGGCAAATTTGCTCTCATATCATTAAACAGTCAAGCCTTGGTGACTTTTATGGTTTAGCTAAGGGTTATAACGTGGCTAGGTGGTTGCCCTATATTGGTAGAACTCTCTTAGAGGTTTTAGGATAATTATGAAAAGAGGGAAATAGGTTAGGAGTATATAAATACCTTAAGAAGGGAATTGCCTTTTCCGTACCAAAAACCTAAGAGCTATCTTTGCTTCTTCAAGCATGAACGTAGTGTTTCTCTCCCTCCCTTGTTCTAGTATTATTCTTCATTGTTTTAGTGGTTGCAAGGGTATTAAGTCATCCCCAATCAAAAACCATTGAGGAAGAGTTGGTAATATAACTTTAACATAGTTGATTTATGTGACATTGGTATATCCATGTGTTTTTGTGTAATTTATCTATGAACGTGTGTATTCATCATTCTCATTATTGATATGATTATTTAATGCTCGTACATCGTAGTTGGGACCATGAATTTGATTATGATGGATATGGTATGGTTAAGCAACGTAGATACCGATTTTTGTGTTATTTGAAGCGTAAAAGAATAAGTTGAATAGAAACCATGGAAGAACCAAGTTTCTTATATCAAGAAACATTCAAAATTCTTAGTTTTGATGTAAATAAGAGGTTTGAAGTTTCACCCCGTTTAGAACATGTTTGAATAGTTTCTTGCAAAGCCGTAAGTAAATTGGTAAGAATTGTTTAACTTAATTATGCTTAATGGAAAATAATTGTAGGGGCCATAAAACTCAAAATCCTTATAGGGGAATGTCATACTACATGATAGAAAGTTGTGGTAAAACTTTCATGAAGTTTGGACTTTGTTTGGCTCTCGAACAAAATCACAAAAGTCAAGAAAACCCTAAAATTATACACAACGCCGCAACATTGACCAAAGAAGAATACAAGAAAAAAACCTAGCACTGCAGCACTCCAAGGCCATAATTTTGGTGCCACAAAACTCATTAAAAATTTTCAGGAAATAACCTTGTATTGCGGCTCTCATAGGCCAAGAATTGTAGCACCGAGGCACTAGTCTGAATTTTTTTTCAATATAGTTTAATTGATATTTAATTTTTGTGTATACTTTATATATAATTGTTTGAAGATTATATGACCTCAGTGTGATATTTAATGCATGTTGTGATGATGTTTAACATCTTGATTGAGTGGTAAATCATATATGGTCATGGTATATCATGCTTTCATACACAAATACCTAGTCAGGTTGTGATGTTTAATGGGTATTTCATTTCTCAGACTAGGAGGTAGATAACTGAGACGTTCTGGTGCTCAGGAGGCATTGACTAGGTCTATTTAGTCATTATTAGGGGAGTTTTATAATCCTAATGTTGTTTTCTATGTGATTAAACGGTTTAGTCAAATTGTGATTTAATGAATGTGAAAACATGTGAACCTAAGAGAAGTTAGGTGATATGACTGAGAAATAAAAAGGAAACTAAAACACATGGTTTTAATGTTTTCATAATGTTAAGTCAAAGCAATGTCAATGCCTAAGCTTAACTTATAATAAGAAGAGAAATTGGTCAAACACCAGCCAGTGCTGGAGTTGGGAAGGTTAGTGTATACATGCAGTGTGTATGATCATTTGTGGGGGCTTATTTGTTGGGTAGTGTGACCGTATTCATCATGCAAAATCTAAAGGTTGAGATTCAAACTCTAGATTGCTCATGTTTGATGAGTAAAACATCATATTATTCAAAGTTGCTTATGGTCGATGAGTGAGATTGTGTCATGAAAAGATGAGTTGATGATGTGTGTCATACTCGTCATCAAAATAGTGACTAATTCATGAAATATGAATGCTAAATACACTACAAAGGTTTGAAATTGAGACAACAAAGTGGAACAAAATCACTACAAGGGGTGGTACCTCTCTCCAATATTTGAATAAAAAGATGAAGCTAATACAACGGTTAGTAAATCCTGGAAGAATAAAAAATGAAGGAGTAATGGCTACTAAAGGGTAATTACACTCGAATCTAAGGTGCAATTAGATTAATTAGGTTGATCCAGCTAAAGTCATGGAGTGGAAACAACTGAATAATGTCACTGAAGTTAGGAGTTTTCTTGGACTTGCAAGTTGCTATATAGATTCATCCAGAATTTCTCTACAATTTCAATTCCACTAACTTTTTGACCAAGAAGGACAAGAAATTCACATGGGATGCAAAATGTGTGGAAAGTTTTCAAAGTTTGAAGAAGTGTTTGACGACAACACCTATTATTATATTGCTATAGCGAGTGGATGAATTTGTTATCTATATTGATGCAATAAGGGAAAGTGATTACTTATGCTTCGAGACAATTAAAAGGGCGTGAAAAGAACTACCAACCCATGGTTTAGAAATAGGGGCGGTAGTATTTGCCTTGAAAGTGTAGACATTATTTATACAGAGCTAGATTTGAAGTGTTCATAGACCACAAAAGCGTAAAGTTATCTTCACACAACAAGATTTGAATTTGTGAAAAAAGAGATAGTTAGAGTTTATCAAGGATTATAACTTTAACATTTCCTATCATCTTGGGAAGGCTAATGTTGTAGTTGAAGTTCTAAGTAGAAATCCACTGGGGCAATTATCAAATAAGATGGCTAATCATAAAGGTGAGTTCAGTATGTAAGCATAACTCTTTAATAGCAAACTTGAGTATTTCCAGTGACCTCGTAGATAGAATTAAAACGACACAAGCTAATGATGAGGAAGTACAAAAATTGCTTACTTCATTGGAATTAGCTCAAAAAGAAGATGATGGAGTTATTAGATTTAAAGTTAGATTGTGTGTACCATTTAATGAGGAGGTATGGAATTAAGTTCTACAAGAGACACATCATTTAAAGTACACTATTCATCAGGGAGTGTCAAAAATATATCAAAACATAAAAAGGATGTATTGGTGGCCGAGCATGAAAAAGGATGTGGTCGAAGTCTTGGCTAAGTGTTTAGTATGTCTACAAGAGAAATTTAAACATCAAAGGCTAGGAGGATAGCTTCAACCAATAGAAATTCTTAAGAGAAAATGGGAGATGTCACTTGTGATTTTGTAGTTGGATTGCCAAAGACCAAAAGGAACCATAATGCAACATAAGTAGTGGTCGACTGATTAGCAAAATCAGCTCATTTCATTCTTGCAAGGATGAATATGAACATGCAGCATTTGTTAAATCTCAACATGGAGAATGTAGGAAAATTGCATGGAACACTTGTGCCTATTGTATCAAATAAAGATATAAGGTTTACCTCAAGAGTGTGGAAGGAATTTCAAGATGCTATGGGCACACAATTGAAGTTTAGCACAACATTTAATCCTCAAATTGATGGACAATTAGAGAGGATAATTCAAGTGCTAGAAGATTTGTTGAGATCATGTGTACTTGATTAGCAAGGTGGTTGGGAAGATCACCTATCATTAGTGGAGTTTGCCTATAATAATAGTTATCAAGTTACAATTGGTATGCCACCTTTTGAAGTGCTCTATGGAAGACCTTACAGATCACCTTCTTGTTTATTGGACAATAAAGATGCAGTGATAGTTGAACTTGAATTAATTGAGAATGCAGTAAGACAAGTGGAGTTGATTAAGAAACCAATGAAAGAAGTTCAATATCATCAAAAGGCATATGTTAATATGAAAAGAAAGCCTTTGGAATTCAAGTTCGGGAGCCATTTTTCCTAAAGATATCACCAATCAAAGGGGTGATGAGATTTGGCAAATCAGCGTAGCTAAGTCTGAGATATGTAGGACTACGTGGGATTCTCAAGGGAGTAGGTGAAGTCATGTACCAGCTTGCACTACCACCTAATTTGACTGCAAGTCATGATGTATTCCATATATGAAGTTGAAGAAATACACTCCTGATCTTTCCATAAAATAGAATGCAAAGATTTAGGAATTAGGGATGATATGTCATATATTGAGAAACCAGTGAAGATTCTTGATAGAGAAAAAACAATGTTGAGGACAAAAAACAATCCCTATGGCAAAAGTTTTGTGGACAAACCATAGACTAGAAGAATCTACGTTGGAGCTAGAGCCTGAAATGAAGGAGAAATATCTGAAATTATTCATGTAATTAATTTTTGAGGACAAAATTTCCCTAAAGGGGAAAGTATGTAACATATCGTAATTTAATTGCCTTTATTAGAGATTATTTGGACAATTTGGATGAAAACACTTATTATTTTTTACGGGCATAAATTTTTTCTATGTTTTTTAAACATATCATGGTATGTGATACATTGAATAATTATAGAAAATGATTGATTATACTTTGCATGGGGTGGAAGATCAAAGCCTAGTGTGAAAGAATGGAAGAATGACAATAGGTCAGATCAAATTTGGTAAAACCATGTAAACGATCAATGGAATTGCCTAAACGGCAAGTGGACGTGGTCAGGTTCGAACCCACTCCATATTTTTAGTTGTTTGTCTTGCTAGAATCTTTGTTCACTGTTAGTTTTAGCTTATAATGGTCTAAAGGATTGTTTGAGTGAAAATGAAAAGAAAAAAGGTTACCCAATTAACGAGTGAAGGCCAAATTGGTTGAATTTGGAACATATTTGAATAGTTTCTTGCACATGTTTGAGTACTTAAGTTTCACCACCTTTGGAACATATCTGAATAGTTTCTTGCACAACCCTATGTAAATTGTTACTAATTACTTAACTTAATTTTGCTTTCCTGGGAAATAATTGTAGGGGCCATAAAACTGAAACTCCTTTTAGGGGGATTGTCTTACTATATAAACGGAAGTTGTGGTAAAAATTTCATGAAGTTTGGACTTCATTTGTCCCTTGAACAAAATCACAAAAGTCGGGAAAAACCTAAAATTATACGCAATGTCGTGACACTCACTACAAGCGTTGCAACACTAACAAAAGAAGATTACGCGAAGAAAACCCAATGTTGTGGCACTCATTAAAATTTTTTAGAAAATAACCCAGTGTCACGGCTCTTGTAGGCTAAGAATTGCAACACTCGATCCAAGTTTTTTAAATAATGTTTAATTGATATTTAATTTTTGTATTTGTTTTATATATGATTGTTTGATGATTATATGACTTTAATATGATATTAAACATGTGTTGTGATGATGTTTAACATGTTGATTGAGTTGTGAATCATATATGGTCAAGGCATATCGGGTAGTGTTGTTTAGTGCATTTTTCAGTGCTCAAACTGGGAAGGAGATAGCAGAGATGTTCCGGAGCTCAAGAGGCTATTGACCAGCTCCATTTAGTCATTTTTTGGGAGTTTTATTATCTTCATGTTATTTTCTATATGATTAAATAGTTTAGACGAATCATGATTTGATGAATGTGAAAAGATGTGAAACCTAATAGATGTTAGGTTATATGACTGAGAAATAAAGTGGAAACTAAAATACATGGTTTTGGTGTTTTCATAATGTTAAGTAAAAGCAATGATGGGGCCTAGGCTTAACATGTAATAATAAAGATATCACTTATACTGACAAGTCATACCGATATAGCTCGTCCTGCAAATATTAAACCATTACACAATAGAATAGATCGTAAACTTGGAAACGAATCTTAAACGGACCTGGTAGAAGCTCCAAGCATGTCTTAGCGCCTAGGCAGTGAATTCCTACTCCATACCTAATTCTCAATCATGTGGCTACGGCGATAAGGTTGTGGCTGGCTCGAGTAAGGATCGTGGGGAAAAGAGAAGGAAGAAAAAAAGAAGAAAGTTGGGTGAGAAGGATGGTGGTGGCTGGATGGTGACAATGTTTGAAGTGTGGAATAAATAGATGTCAAGGGGGAATGAATGATCAGTTTAGAAACATGAATGGTCGGTGAGAAAAATGAATAGTCGGTGAGAAAAACAAATACTCAACTACTTTTGTTCATGATTCTTTTAGTAAATTTGGCAGGTTGGGTTGTAAAGGCAAGAAGTGTATTTTTATTAGATACCTTGAACACTCCAAGGGTATGTATTCATTGATGAAGAAGCAGATAAAAGTATTTCTAAATTAGAATAATGAGATGTTACTTTTCTAGAAAATGATTTTTTGTAAAGAGTTGATGTTACTTCAGATTTAGATCTTTTTCAATTTGTTGAATTTGATACTAGCACCGCTCCACTTCAACCTATTCCATAGTTTGAAGTTGATCACATGCAATTTCACCTTAGTAGGAGCAAGAGGAGAATATTTAGATTCCTCAAGAAGGACCATTACGTCGTAGTGAGTGTGCCCTTCTCCCTTGACATCGTTTTTATATCAAGACCGAAGCATTAGTGCTTCAAGGGGAAGATGAAATGTTTTAATCTCTAGAGGATGATGAACCAAAGACAACCCATGAGGCATCGTCTAGTCTTGATAGTTATAAGTGGAAAAGGCAATAGGAAATTAATTCAATTAAATTGATAAAGTTTAGACTTTGGTTGATCTTCCTTAAAGATGTTGTTGCTTTATCAATGTATCGCATAAGTGTACACATTGTACAAGTAATAAAATGATCAGCAAGAGATCGTTCCCACAAGGATTTGACATTTTACAATAATGATGATAGCTAAATCAAAAAATCTACTAAGTTGAGACAAAGAGTGTATAACATGTTGAAAGTCTGCGCTAAACTAAAAGATAAAGCGAGGGCATGAAACAAGTGCCAAGGCACGAAGACTAAAAATATTGCAAAATCGGATAAATAAAACAAGTGTCTATTTTACTACTCGAGGGATCTCATCCTTGAGGGTTATTAATCTAGAAAACTATTCGACTAAATGACCCAAGCTAAGTGGGATCCGATTAAACACCACTTAACTCGTCCTACAAATATTAAATCAATACACAATAGAATAGATTGTAAAATTGGAAATGAGTCTTAAACGGACCTGGTAGAAGCTCCAAGCTTGTCATAGTGCCTAGGCAATGAGCTCCTACTCCATACCTAATTGTCAATCATGTGGTGACGGCAACAAGGTTGTGGCTGGCTTAAGTAAGGATCGTGGGGGAAAAGAGAAGGAAGAGAAAAAAGAAGAAAGTTGGGTGAGAAGGATGGTGGTGGCTGGATGGTGACAGTGTTAGAAGTGTGGAATAAATAGATGTCAAGGGGGAAGGGGGAAGGGGGGGGAGGAAATGAATGATCAATTGAGAAAAATGAATGGTCGGTGAGAAAAATGAATGGTCAGTGAGAAAAATGAATGGTCGTCCTATAATTAAAACTTGACTTAAATTTGAAAATAACGGCTGAACCGACTGGTTCAGCCTATAACCCTGACTCAAATCACGTGTTTTACAAAATCGCCTCCACCCTAATTGAGTTCATGATCTCAATCATGGTGTACATGCATAATTTATAGAAATTAAGTATATTAAATCATGAATAGATGCATTACAACCACAGACAATCATGAACAACCATGGATAATGTTGATGATGCATGAATAGAATGAGATACCTTATTGTAGTTGAATTACTAACCTGGCGTAGAACACTCCCCAACACAATCTTGACAATGCGGAAACCTAGAAGGAGAGAGGAGAACGTTGAGAGGGAGAGGAGAGAATGGACGTGAGAGAGAAAGGAGAGAGAAATGCTCCTAGTTTGTGCCAAAAAGTGATGCTCCGTTTAAAACTCACAACTTGAATCAGAATTTTATAGTCAAAACTAATCAATTCGACCGTTATTTTTAGTCGAATCAGTTTTAGAACACAACTGTTGAGTCGAGACCGGTCATATGTTACGAGCTATGAGTGACATCTCTAAGGCACCTACATAATGAATTATCAGAGTATATTAAACTATGCCCAGTTTTCTTTTTATTTTTAGTAGACTATATAATTAGATTTAGATCGTTTATTGTGTTAGGATGCATTATTTATTATTTTTAGTGGGATTGTAGACTTACAGCATGTCATTAAACTTAGACACAATTATTTTATCTTTGGAAGTTAATTATTATTATTGTCTAAAGTGAAGAGCGAGTCAAGTTTTATTTATAAAACTACTCCCGCACAAGACCTCAACCCTATTCTTTTCCCATCTTTCTCCCCTGACACCTCTCTACCGCCACCGCCCTATCGGCGCTGGCAGCACAACTGCTAGCCTCCCTCCACCAGCGACCTCACTGACAGCTAGTGTTGCCGTTGCCCCACCCACTGCCTTCCTCCACCTTCTTCTGTCTCCTACCCAGTTCACCGCTGCCTACCCTTGCCCTTGCCCTGCTCTTGAAGCGCCGCCACTGCCATTGCACCTCTCCTTCCTCTAGCTTAAGTAAAATTACAATTTAGAAATCACTAATATATACCGGTTAAACCACCGAATTAACCACTGAATTGTCAAGAGTTATCAAGACATATCATAATAACCAAATTGCCATGACATCACATCGAAATATCATAACAAAAATACAAATTCTAAAACATGACTTGTTTCAACCGTTAAGAATATATTTATTGCATGTGAAGGGTAGTTACCAAATGAATGGTAACAGTATTTGACTATTGATCATTCAATAAAATATTGTACTATTCAGCCGATGAATAAGTTAATTAATAATAATTTCTAGCAATTTGCCTTACCTTTTAGAACAAAGAAGGTTTCTGAGACAAGTTTAATTATAGGCTTTTTACCGATAAATTCTCCAAAAAAAACAGTAAATCTTCAAATTAACAATAAAACTATGATTCTTTTAATTAACAACAAAATTAAAGTTCAAAGTCACAAAATTAATTTTCTAACAAATAGTTAACTTCAAAAATAATAGTAAATCTTCTAACTAACAATAAAACTAAGATTCGAACAAATATTGAGTCTATTAAATTACAAAATTAATTTTTCAATAAATAATTTCTTCTTCGTATGTATTAGATTCAAAATATATGTCATATATATTTAACAGCAAACTTCTATTCTTCTTAAAAATATTTAATAAAATAAGTTGTATTTTAATATTTTTTCAATAAACTAATTTATAGAATGCCTATGCATTGCATGGGAACCTTGGCTAGTTACAGTTAAGGCTATAAAAATAAAAAAACATGACAAAAATCCTCAAACTAAAATACTCAGTCGCAAACTGGAACTGGAGATTAGCAATAATCATCATTGAGAAACTCGTGTCCCAGGTATTCTTTCAGTTTCTTCCCACAAGCTTGTATATTTGCCCTTCTGCTTCAACGTTACCGTTGGAAACCCGTACTTCCACTCGCGAGTGTCAAATTTAGACCCTTGAATATATTCACACCTGCACATTCATTCTACTTGTTTTCTTCTTCCCTCATCCAAAAATGTAAGAACAAGATCCCGAGACTTCATCAGTCTCACGATCTGATTGCTTAAAAGTAACAACAGATAAATCACGCAACATAAAAAACTTTCCAAATTTTTAATGGCCTGCACAACATGATACACTTGTTACATTCAAAAAATTACAGTATAGTTTTTACAGGAGATTTATAAAGATAAACAATTTGAGGGCCAGCTGAATTTCTATTCAGCAAGGTATACAAAAAGACTGCAAATGAGATAGTAAACGGTCAGTAAGTGAACGTCAATTCACAAATGGCCAGAAGCAGGTGAATCCCGGTGGTGGGTCTTACAATTCTACGAGCTCCAAATGAACATGCGGTCCAGTTATCTTATAGTCCCAAAACCAACTTCCTTCCTCAATCCACTCCTCTTTTAAAGGATGTAGTTCACATGATAATCCTGAAAAATAATGAACATGAATTTTAACTTCTAATTCAAGAGGCATATGTTCCGCTGAAATATCAGAAAATCCCATCTATTTTCATCTTTTTTCATTTCGCACTAGTCTTCGCACATGTCTAGCTCAAAGGCATTGAAAATGAGACATTAAGAAAGTAACAAAGTAGGCATAGAAGGATGAGTAACTTTCGAAAAAAAAAACATTTGCTAAGTGAACAGACTCTTTGAGTTAAAAACGTTAAAAACGTTAAGAACTTGGTTCTGTCACCAAGAATTACGGGGACAGAAAGGGGCAGTTATAATTTGACTATGCTACATTTGATGGGTAAAACATGTTTAATAGTTAAATATTATATATGTTTATGCAGGCAAAAAGCAACAGTATTTTTCAGAAGCACTCTGCTAGTACTATTGAGCTCCAAAACTACAGGACGAACCTGAAATTCCCGTAGTGACACGTAGCTTGTGACCTTCTGGTACTTCAAATATGTAATTTCCCTGTATATTTACACAAAAAATGTGGAAACAATCAACAAATTAGATTATTAGTGAAGTCATCAACATAAAGAATATTTCACATATCAACATTTGAGTATATGTCACCTGTAGGACTACATCTAGTGCTTCAAACTCCGCATTCCCATGCAGGACAATCTTCAGCATCTCGAACCTTCTAACTTCGTGCTTCCAATAGACATTTTCAGGGTAACTCCAGTCTATCCCTTTATTACAGACTTTCACATTCTCCAACTTGCATCTTCCACAGCTTGAAGCGTTTCTAAATTTGTTCAGCTGAAAGAATGATGAAAGCATGATCCATGCAAGTGTTTATTAAAAGACCTTACCCATGCCCATATTGTATTACTGGTTCATGTTCTTGAGCTTTAGTAGATCCAGTAATGTTTTCAGCAAAAATCAGTATACTTCCATCAACCTGAGAAAAAGAGTAGTCAATCATGCATAGTGTTTCTGTGCTGCTCTTCTAAATGACAAAATTACATTTTCTACAAGTCATTATCAAAAAAATAATGTCACCAAAGTCACATCTTAATGTAAACAGCACAAACACTAACTAGATCCTGAAATGTTGAAATACATAGCGTTTGGAATTTTCTCTAAAAGATTATTTGAAAATATATACCTCAACATCTCTCCACAAAAACTCTGCTACTTCTATCTGCACCTCGGAACCCTCAGAAATAGAGCCCCCATGAAACTGCAGCAAGTATTACAGAGAAAAATTAATACATGACAAAATGGTCAGTTAACAAGATATAATCTTTTCACTTTGTCGTGAGAAAATGCCACATCATAGACAAACAATAAACACCAGTAAACTCTTTTCATGTACATGCCAGAATTTTTAAATAAAATAAGAGCATCACAAGAAATCTTAAATAAAAGGATGGCCTCATAACTGACAAGGAAATTTAAAAAACACAAGTTGCTGACTACTTGCCATTTGAGGAACTGCAAAGCTTGAAGGTAGTTACGCATCAAGCTTTATCAAGTGTGAAGACATAGCGAAACCATAGACAATAATCACCATCAACAAATAAATTTAAATTAAAAAGAAATCAATAGGTGATAGCACTGCACCACCTGACCTGGCATAGTTGGGATGTGGGTGATAATGATGATGATTACAAGACACATACACAATTCCACAAACTGGGAAAACTTCAGCATACTAATTTATATAAACACCATGCAACATGTATGGGTACAACAGTCCTCTGGTTTCAGAGTTAAGAGAGGTCAATAATCTTTACATAATCCAGAATAACATTTGACCTCCCTAAACTAGAAATAAACACTGATAACCATTTACTAAATGCACAAAACAAGTATATGGCATGCTTTTTCCAAAGGAAAATGGCCATCAGAAAATATCTGTTAATCATAGCAAGTCTAACAAAATAATATGATGAATATCAACATTAAAGATTCCAACACAAAACTTAAACCACCCAACTTCAAACAAGTTGGAATCAACAGGATGCAAAATCATAATATTCAATAACTTGCAACACTGACAGCACCTTTTGCCTTGTAATATGCCAAAGAGGTCCCAAAGCAGGGTTTAGGAATACGAGAAATGGGGGGGCTCACAGTCTAGGTAATCGCTGTTGTCTTTGATCTGCAAAAGAAAATAGCAATACACACACATGGTAATGTTCACACCCAACAGAAGTCATTTGAAACCCAGCACAGAGAAGGTCCATACCAGTGGTATTTTTATGTCACAGTGCGATAATAATTCAGAAGCATTACGCATAATGTCCAATAGAGCACCATCTGGTGTCTATACACAAATTGCAATTAGTGTCAGTGTGTAAGAAAAAATTATTAGCAACTTATTACAATAGCTACTACATAAGTTGATTTAACATTTCATAGAGACTATAAAACCTTACTATATCTAGACAACATGAAAATGACTTGAGAATTGAAAAAGGCCACTTGAAAATGAAAGCAAAAGAGGCGATCCAACTCATAGAGTCAACAGTTAAATCCCACAACATATCACATAAGTCTGTGATTCACTAAGACAATGAAACACCTATATCTACTACTTTCATTCAAATGAACCAAAATCAAATTTGTACAGTTTTTATCACCAAACACTCCCAACAATATAACAGTCAAAAAAATATGATTAACTAAAGAGACATTATCAAGTCTATGGACCAATTTTAATATGAACAAAAATCTGCATTCAATCTGAACTGTCTTGATACATTTTGCTGGAATGACATTACTAGTGCCCTCCGAAGTAGAAGTGTTCACACAGATATTAAGGAATCTGAAACACAGGATTTAAACACGAATCACCTTTCATATGCGTGTACGAGTTTTTATATACGTTTTTTTGATAGATCATTGTTTAAGATGGTCAATTAAACTGGGGAAAATTTGAGAGAATTAGGAATTTGGGAAGGGATTTGAAGACAAAAATAAGGACTTTTAAGGGTTTTGCCAACCTCCTTGAATTGTAGGAAGTAAGAACAGAGGCAAATCACTGTCAATACAAAGTAACTGTATGGCCTAACTACTTAATACTCAATACCCTAATGGGCTTATTATCACTTAACCTACAGGCTACAGCCATCATTAGCTACACATAGTCTACCTAACGGTTTTACCCTCTCTGGAAACAGAAATTTATTGTTCTGCAAGGTATTGAAACCCTAGCAACTAAAAGATTAAAAACTTCAGAACAAAAATAAAATAGAAGCTAAAATTTTAAACAGATTGTGAATGAAGCTTTTAGATTCAAAATCTTCAAAGAATAGCAAGGACAACACACTTCAGGCAACAAGCAACATATATAAGAAAGTTATGTACCAACCTGATGCAAGGATTTATCTCCACATCTTCTTTTTCTTTTAGCTGATGAAGTGACCTTTCTTCTATCATTATATACAATAAAGGTGTCTAATTCATCTGCATGTGTCATTGTCAGTTGGTTTTAGTAAAAGAAATTAAATAGAAGTCATGAACAATCATCCCAAATGTTTGTACCTTCTATAACAACATAATGCCTGGAGGTGGACACATTTAAAAACTGATCAGCAATGTTTTGCATTGTGCACTCTAACCTTCCCCCAGCAACACTAAAAAAGAGATGCAACAAGACATATTTCATAAGAAAATACCGACTTCAACGACAATCAAATAACATCCAATGACAAATCCCAAATCGCAGTTTGCGAAAGCTAAGAACTTTGAGGGAAAAGATTGCACCAAGTGCTAATTTCATAGTAGCACAAAGAAAACAAGCATAAGTGGAATATTGTCAATGAAAAAAGGCATCATAAGCAGTAATACAGTGGTATTCATATTACATTGCCATACATACAAATTACTCACTACAACCTAGGGAAATTCTTTAAAATCCATTTGTAAAGTAAAAAAAAATCCAATGGATCGAAGTGATAAAATATAGTTATTAACTCTACCACTAAGATGAGAAGTACCTGTGTCGAATACCAAAACTATCCTTAAACACAACGGGCTTCTTCAAATTGAGCAACATTCCAGGCAAGCAGGAATGATTATGGCTTGACCCAACTATCTCAGCATACATCAAGTCAACATAAAGGATGTTGGTGTTTGCAGGGAGCTCGGGCTGCAAACTTAAGACACAACAGGGTTCCATGTTTAAGTTGTAAAGTAATTCTAAAATTATCAAAACAAAAGAAAGCACGAAGCAGCTCCAAAAGTATATACCTTCCAGGATGCATTCGTGAATCTGATAGGCTGAGCTTTTCAAATTCAGTGTATTCAATGCAAGTAATTCCATAAGCCCATTGTCCGCCAGGGTTTCTTTTTCAACAAGAACATTAATTCCTTCAGTAGCTCCAACTTCCCTTCTACAAGAAGCAAAACCTAATTTCTACATAGTATAAAGTTGGTGACATAGTTAAGCTTTCCATCATTTTATTTGATCAATATATACATATATATGTGTCTGTGTGAGTGTGTGTGTGTGCAAGCCCGTGCCATGCCAACAACTATACCTTTCCTTTGCGGAGTCCAATACCTGCCAAAGCTAACACGGTTGTATCTGTTGCAGCAACAACATTACTGCATATTCCACACAGGGACACCTTTATGAGATAATGGGAAGAAGAATAAGTCTTTACAGAATTCAAAATAACATTCTTAAAAACTAAAAATATTATGTCTTATAGGGTAGTAGCCAAGGCACATGTGTCATTATACTCAGAGCCTGGGCAACAATCATGATGGTGCTTATCATTTTTCCCATGTGCATCTACATGAATGAGGCCGATGGCCCCGCAATCCGTATATTTCATTTGGAATCTGTCTGGAATCTACCTACATGAAAGAGGGCAATTGCTCCCATGTGCACCCCTAACTAGTATCATGATTCTACATGTTTGTCATTGTCAAGGGCACAAGACAAAAAATCACCACAAGATCACATAACTAACCTTACTTGACGTATGATTGCTCCTTTCCGACCATGATTAGAAAACCATTGATATATCCCTTTGTCATATGCAAGTTTCCAAAGAGCACCGTGACCACCAGGTTTGCATACAAGAGAAAATGGTTTTCTAATCAACCATTGACCATCCTCTGCATCAATACAAGGAACTAGTGGCTGCAACAAAAACATTTCAAGTTTGTAGCCAGACTGTATCATTATGTGCCTAATCAAAAACAAAATAAATATTTTTACAAGCTTTAAAATTTATTTTGGCACGATTTACACTTAGGCAATTCAAGGAGAAGTTAGCTGATCGGAGATTAAAAAGATGGCAGCAAGATGAAAACCAACAATTCGAGGGTTCAAAAGAAAGAGGCCCAATGATTCATAAAGAACTTTGAGACGATTCAAAGAAAATCTCAATTCCACTAAATTTAAAATTTTCTTTAATAAAAAAGTTCTGCTACAATGGGAAAGAGAATTGTTGTATAAACTAAAACAAAAACCCTAATGAAAATAAAGAGAATTACATAATAAAATTACATAATAATCCCTAAAATTTCTAAAATTAACTAAACTTCACAAAAAAACTCAAGAAATAACAGAAATAACATTGATATGATTGTGTCTATCTTGCATCACTAAACAAGTGGTTGGCACATCTTACCTGCTCAAAGATATTGAAATTTGACTTCCCTCTTCCAAACCATGATAACCTTTTACATAATGTTGTAATACGTTCATGGTTATTTTTGGCAGAACTCGTCATGATAGCTACAGGTGTAATACATTGTTTTCCGTACAATTTGTAGTGAAGAAACTCTCTAGCCTGAAAAATGATTAAAAATTAAGTCATAAATTCTTCAAGCTGTACCACTATGAGGTGAGCAGGAAGAATCATTATGATTATAATAAATGAAAATACCCTTTGCAAACAGTAACTGCAGCAGAGCACAAGCATGTTCCATATACCAGTGTCGACAAGAAAACTAGTACCATAACAGTTAAAATTATTTATTTCTATTCAAATGTCATTTTCTGCACAACCCTAAAGTCACCTTATAAAACTAGGAAGAGTTGGCCAATAGGTCAAGGATTAAAGGGTACAAAACCAGCTGCTACTAGAAAGTTTTTATAAGGAAAGATCCCACAAAGTGCATATAATTACTGCATCCCATTTACAACACGAACACAAAAATAAAAACTGTTGTGCTACCCAGTAAAATTTAATGTGTAACAAATAATTAGAATATATTGTAGATTGATTCTATATGTCTGATGTGCCATACCGAAAAAAGAGGTAAAAAGGAAATTTTCACGTACACAACAAATGCCTGGATATTAACAGGATTGGAAATGAAAACATTCAGATATATTGGGTAGAGTGTAAAACTTTCTTTCGTAGGCAGATAAGAAATTTCCAATCAAAACTACGATACCTGAAGATCCCTAATAAGACCTTCCAATAAAGTCTGCCCACAATAAGGAAGCATTGCAGCAGGAAGACATTCACCTGTAATGGAATCCACCAACCCAAGCCTGTCACCACAACCTCCCATTGGATAAATTTCTCCCAGTTGGTGCATACCCTGCTAACTCAATTTTTTAGTTAAACATACATGCCTACACCATACAAGAAGGAAATGCTTTGACAAGTACTACTTGGTTCTTAATTTCATATAAAAATATAGTAAATGGTGGTGACGCTCACCTCAATACCCCACAAAGCTGCTTGAGATGCATATTCTGTATCTCTGGAAAGATCGCACCCAAGAGGAACATGAAACTGTCTAAAACCATAGTTTCTTGAGGAATCCCTTAAGCCAGGCCAATCCATAGATTCCATTTCGGACTGTGATGGAGAAAGAAGTTCTAACACCATCATCTGAAAACTGAATAAAAAAGCATTTGGATTGATTCAAAATTTTGAACTTTGGTTACATGTTTATATTTAGTTCAAATATGCGCATGTCATTTCAATAAACTTTGCCGATGCTTGTTGCCTGTCCTAATCCCGGATGAAGGGTTAGGAAGGGCATCCATTCATCTAGAATTTTGTCATTTGGAACCAAGTACAAGAAGAAGTGCATGCCATTCACATATAGTGCATTAGTTTGTTGGTAGTTGGAACTAAGTAAATATCATAATCATATGCATTGCAACACCATAATCATCATTATATCTATTCCATTGGGTTGGGTATGAACCTTACCCATGACTCCTCTAAATCATTGGTCATATCTTTACTAATTAAATGGCTAATGAGGTTTCTTAGTGCTCAAATTGATAATTCTAGTGACTTTCTAGTAGTATGGAAAGTTAGAGTTAGACCTTTATTATATGTGGTTAAAATAACTAACTCAAATCACTAAGATTATCAATAACCCCCATAGGAAACATCATTACTTTAATTAGATAAGAAGAAGATATCTTTTCTTATCCTCCCTTTTCAAGTAACATAACACTTAAGAAGTGATAATATATACATTTTTTTTATCAATCACTTGAAAATTCATCTCCCTCTTTAAAAGATAAACATAATTCTATTACACAAGTAAATAAATATTAAGACACTAAATGCTCCCTCATTGAAAAAAATAAATAAATAACCTTTCCATGCAGCATTTCCAAAGTGTATAAAATAACCTTTTGTGCAAATATCTAAAACTCAAGTTTGTAGTAAAAACTTAACAAAATCATAAACCTTCATAGAATCAGTTAACAAAATATTATAATAATCATTCTTATTAATTAACGGGAATTATACGTCACTCATGCATCAATTATATATTCTGCTGAGACCTTTGACAGTATTTTTTAAAAAATGATGTAGGAGGTGGTTGCGATCAAATTCCTTAACTCAAGAACCAATACTTACCATCCTTAAAAAAATTTATTCCACAAGAACTGAGTTAAATCCAATGCCTTGTAGAGGGTGGGTCAATAATTTGCTTTCTAACCCTGGAGCCAAAGCTTATGCATTCTCCTATAGGCCATATTTCTGCACTGACGGGTTGATTCTCTAACTCCATGTTTCAGTAACTAAATACAATGTTTTTCTTTCTTCTTTTTTTTTTTTTGCCAAGCTTCGTTTCATCATCAATAAAAGACCAGACAAATGTCTCAGAAATTGTTACTGTGAGTATTATGATTTATCACAAAACCTTCTTATGTAAAAACCTACCTCGAATTCACTCCATGCATTACCAGCATGCCACTCAAATGTAAACTTTCAATTTTAAGCTAAAATTATAAAACCAGCCACAGAAGCCAGATATTGTTCTAGAAAGTTGAATACTGCATAATGAAGTTCAACGGACAGTAGACAATACAGAACTCTTGGTAGGACCATTATAATCTTATTATTATACTAACTACATAGTTGAAGGTAAATGCCAATGAAGGAGGTACGTACCCAATAATGCCACCGATACAATCGTAGAACTTCTCAATCTCGCCCAAAATCATCACCAGCTCTTTCACCGATGCCTTGACCTCCTCGCTCACATCCCTACTGCCCCCACCCTCCCATTGCTCAACAAAACGCACCAACATGAACATGGCGCTCTTCAACCCGCTGC
Organism: Piper betle; assembly: GCA_033002965.1. Taxonomy (NCBI): domain Eukaryota; kingdom Viridiplantae; phylum Streptophyta; class Magnoliopsida; order Piperales; family Piperaceae; genus Piper; species Piper betle. The sequence goes on along the minus strand of JAURVB010000174.1, from coordinate 24,067 downwards.
GCCTCTGCTCCCCACCAAACTCCACCCCAAGCACATGCTCCTGACCCGCAGCCACTAGGCATTCCAACAACCACATCTCGGACGGGTCGAGGCCCAACGACGACAGCACCTTCCCGGCACCAACGTCGAGAAACCGAACCACCCGCGGCTCTGACCGCACCACACGGAGCTTCTCGGGGAGGGTCGGAGCGCCAGCGAGGCGGGAGCGTAGGGACGCCAACCGCGCGATCTCCCCGCCAAAATCGAACTCTGGCGGCGGCGGCGGGGTAGTGTGGTAGACGGGGGCCGTCGATATCCTCGCCAGCTCGCCTCCCCGCGACTGCCGCGAGGTGGCGCGGACGACCAAGGTCCTGCAAAAGCCACGTTGGCCGGGTAGGGAGGGCAGGGAAGGGGCTGGCGCCATGGCGCACCCATACGGGCTCGAGCACAGAGCAGATGCCGCGGCGGTGGCGGTGCGCAACATGGCGCAGGTTAGCCGTGCGCCGAGGCGGCAGCGGAGAACTGGGGCATTGGTTTTTAATGGTCTTTTTAAACAGGAAGAAGGGGAATGGAAGATGCCGTTGGGGGTGGGGGATATACCAAGGACGACTGAGTGGACACGACGCGGGTTTAAACATTTAGCCCAAGGGATGAACCTCATCCGTCAAGCTCTGTTTTGATTGGCCGGGGGAGTTGATGTTCCATGCATGGCAGGTTCTTATTTACTGACTGTACCTAAAATTCAGTTTTGGGTCCGAAATGCTCACATTCAATCTGCTTTAGGAAAAAATAAAAATACTTAGCATTCACCTCCCCTTAAAACAATAATAATAATTAAAGGATTATACATGGAAGGAAAATAAAATTAGAAGAAGAAAAATCACTTTTACTCTTGGAAACCATCAAAAGACTAGCCCAAGCTCTTTATTAAGCGCTCTCCAAAATCGGTGAAATTAATGATTTTAATTATTTAATTTTTTTATTATTTAATAAATTAATAAATTAATAAATTTTATTGTGAATTAATTAAGGCCTTATTGTTGGATTGTTTTAAAATGGAATACGCATGAAAATTATTATTATATTACTTATTTAATTAATATCGGGCTCGCCCAAATTTTATAAATTTTACATCTTTTTATTTTTATAATCTTGATTAGGTAATTTAAAAAGCATTTTACTACGCACAATCAACAAATACACAATATACGATCAAAACAACAATAAGGTGCAAATTTTATATAAAAATTACATTTTTTATGATGATCTAATATGTAAAACATAATGAACAATATAACAAAATGATATGTTTTACATGATTCTATCAAGATCTACGTAATACAATGTAAATATAATTCAAAATAACCAAAGAAAATGGGAGAAAAACTTACGGGGAGCACGAAGAAGATAAGGGGTAAAAAGGAAAATAGGAGGGAAGGAAAGAGAGGGAAAAGGGTGGAGAAGGAAGAGGGGTAGAGGCCAAAGGAAGAGGAAGAGGAGAGGGGAGAAGAGGAGGAGTTGGGAGTGTTGGTGGCTAGGGTTTTGGCTAAAACAAATAGATCTGCACATGAGCGCCGCAACATCGAGTGCACACATAGTACACCACATGCATGCCCTCGCCATGGCCTTAGGGCCCCAATATGGCAAAAAGAAGGGAAAGAGGGGAGACGAGGGGAAAAGCTGGGGTCAACTGGGGAAGGTTACTAAGGCACGTTTAAGGCTAGAGGGAGCACCGATAATGTATGTGACACGACTCTATCCTGACATGCAGTCTTAAGCTAACTAAACACCTGAAACAACAACAAGGCCATGACTTTGCAACTGCAGCTGACTAGATAAAACTCAATGACGGATGCACCCAATGCCCAAGTCTACAACAACACATAAAGACCCACTTAACGCCAACCTGATCGAACTAGACCGGCTGAACACTATTTGAGTCTGTAACACCTTGTTTCAGTTCACCAGCAAATGAAACAAAAAATATTAATGGCAACTGAACCGTTCGCTAATCTACTTAATTTGGTTAAGCCAATTAGATCTAACCTCGACGTCTCAAAATAGTTATACAAATATACAATGCATAGATGAGATGCTTATGTTCTAACGTTGTTCTAAATGGATGCTATGATATGCCATCACAATCAAACAAGGCAAACTCCTTCAAAATTCAGAAAATAAAGATTTTTAAAACAAAATGGACAAAGTCTCCCCTAAAAGTACAATAGAGACTACCCTGTCAAGAACAAACACTATATACATAATAATAAAAACGAAAAACGTAGCAAAAATATGATATTTTCTCACAACTTTTTCATCATCAACATTTATCATCATCTTGAATCGAGTCTTGACCCCATTAACTTATCCTATTCAATTCAAATCATAATAGTTCTACACACACATCATTTCATGCAATAAGACATAAAAACATACATCTACCACCATTCACAACAATTCATCATATCACATTCTCGTTCAGCCTCGGCAGGTACATGTATGCAAATTACATTGCTGCTCCTCCGTAGTTCTGATAGTGCTTAGTCCTCAAGATTTTAACCTACATAAATAATAGAAAAATGTCAGTAATGAGTGTTACTGATCCAGAAATAACTGATAACAAATTGGCGCAGGAGAGCTGACTCTTTTGTTAAAGGAAAACATTCTCATACTTCTTCATAGAATCTCTAATAAGAGCGTTAATTAGGAGTTGTCAGCCTCGGCTCAACAACGTCCCATTCTATCTCTTATGCAACAAGTTATGGTGCAATTAAACAAGGAACCAAGTGAGCGACCCAATGGTGTACTTACCAGACAACCAGAACAACCAAGGAAAGATGATCAAGAGCATTACAAAGCCATAATAACCCGAAGTTGTATTACTTTACAAGAACTAATTCAACCCAATGAAGTTAAGGAAAAAGATGAAAAACCAAACAACAAACATGAACCTATTACATTGGTTAGCTCACTTGGAAGTAAAGGGAAAGAGAAAGATGAGGTACATATAGAAGAGGCCGAAAAAAGGTACTATTTCCTTCTTGATTGAGGAAACAAAGTGATGAAAAATATTTCAAAAAATTTCTTGATATATTTAAGAAATTACAAATTAACATACCTTTTGCTAAAACACTTGAACATATGCCTAGTTATGTAGAATACTTGAAGGATATTTTAGCAAAGAAAAGGAGAGTATATGACAACGAAGTTGTGGAAAATTTGTGATTTTATGTTCTCCAAAGAAAACTACCTCCTAAGATGAAAGACCCGAGCAAATTTGTGATTTTATGTTCAATTGGAGGAAATATTAATTGTAATGCTTTTTGTGACTTAGGATTTAGCATTAATCTTATGCCTTTTCTATTTTCAAAAGGTTAGGAATCCAGGATATTGCTCCTACCAACATCACACTCCAGTTGGCTGACTGGTCATTGGTATATACTAAAGGAGTCATTGAAGATGTTTTCATAAAGGTTGACAAGTTAATCTTTTCTGTAGGTTTTGTGGTGCTTGAAATAGAAGGAAGGAATGATGATATACCATTCATTGTTGGGAGAGGTTTCTTAGCAACTGGGAGAACACTGATCGATATAGCTGCTGAAAAACTTACACTTAGGGTAAACAATGATTGTGTCACATATAACATCTTTAAATCCATGAATTACCCGGATAAAACATATGATTGTTCTAGAATACACTATTTGATAAAATAGTGTACAAAGGGGATCAGTTGAGTGATTCATTACATAAGGCCATAAATTCTCTTTGTGAAGATGATATTGTTGTGGAAGAGATGGTTAAAGTATTAGATTCACAACCAATCTTGCTTAGGAGATTTAGAGTTGTGGAAACCTTAGATCTACCATTCCGCAGATTGTTGTCATCAGTTGAAGTACCACCTATTTTGGAGATTATTAAGATGATCGGGCTGTAGACGTTAAACCAAGAGCTTCTTAGGAGTCAACCAAAGTGATTTCTTTTAAAATTTTATTTTTATTTGTAGATTTTAAAAAAATATATTTCTTTTTATTTTGTTGCAAGTTCAAATTCATCATTCACGACAATCATCCACTGACTTATTGGTTGAGGGAGTTCTCTTGCTCTTCTCTTTATTTTTCTAACATGGAGGACAATATTTTCTAACATGGAGTCCAAATTCATGTTCGATTCATGTTTAGATATATATATAGTGTAGTTTAGTGTAAAAATTTTATTATGCAATGGTATTTTAGTCTCTTGGTTCAATGATAGATACATGTGAATTAGTATTACCTTTCTTAGAAAAACTTGATTAATTAATATGAGGGATGAACTAAGTAAATGATTGCATTCGAGAGTTGGTTATCTACCTTATATTATTTTCACTGTCCTTTGATTTAGATGATTTTAATGAATGTTTTGCAATAAGAATTGCACATGATGGTGATGACTTTAAGAATTTGCTGTAGCAACTTTCGAGGCAAAATATTTGGCTTGCCATGTAGATGGAAAATGATAGAGGCAATTCTTTTGATGAGTCTGGGCCTTTCTTCAAGCCTACCTAATATGAATTATACTCTGCACACAATTTCATGGTCTTTATTATACGTGTTTGTTTGATTACCCTTATTTTAGCCTCATCCTTTTTATTGAAAATATATATGGCTGCTTGAGTCCTAGCACCTTAGTGTTTTGAATTTGTTCTAAATTCTAACAGGGATGAAACTTTGAGTACTATGGGGAAGACATTGCTTTTCATAGAGTATTGATTGAGTAGATAATGTGGATTTTCCTGGCACTTTGCTTTGTAAAAAATTAAAAAAGAAGAAGAAGAAAATAGTAAAATAAGATGAGGCAATCATCCTCCACCGGTACACATAAGATGAAGCGATGGGCTTCCACTAGTTTGAAATAAAAAGAAAAAATGCAGTTGGTAGCTAATAGAAAATCAAAGCAAAGTTAGTTCTTATATTGGGTCAACTCATTACTACATTTAAGGAAGTTTGTGCTATATTGTTACGGTGTTTAGAGATTTGTTGTACATGTATGTCACGATTTAGAAAGGATTTTTAATGCTAGGGTGCATATTAGTCTCTTTTTTTAATCTTGTTTATCTTATTTTTGGTCCCTAGCCCTGGCTCCGTTACAAACTATAAAGACCTATTAATTCCATTAAATTGACATTGCCTACATTAGTGGAGATGGGAGCGAAAAGTAAAAATATATTTAAGCATGTGCTTGATTGTACTCTCTTGGTTGCAAATGAGAATGATAAGTCAATGGATTATCTTACACATACACACGAATAGCCTCCTTTTGGGTGTGATTAATGAAAGGGAATTTCTAATTTGATTGACATCTTGTTGTCTCTGGATAGTTTGATTAATAATCATATGAGAACATAATGGGGACTAAGTATTTTTGTGCAGTAAAAGTTTCTTTGTTATGATATTTTGGTCGGGACGCACAAAAGTTTAAATTTGGGGTGTGTTAAGTATTTAAAAGTATATAATATTTACTTATATTTTTAATGTGATTTTGTACTTCCCGGATAATAACATTATTAATTAGGTGATATTTCTCGTTATATTCTAGTTAATTATTATTTTTTGAGATATGCTTAATTTTGGAGTTTTAATACAGAAAAAGATAAAACAAATTAAGCTTAGAATTTGTTGGTCAGAGCATTGGACCCCACCCATTGATGGCTACAAGTTTTGGTGTTGGCAAAGCTCGATGAAGATGGCTATACATAGCTCTAGCGCCATTGTCGGAGAGTTGGAAACTTCATTGGACATCATAATTAATTAGTCCACATCAAGTCGTGGAATTCTTCCTTGTATCTCGGTATCCCATCTTCTATATAGAGGGGTGGTCATTTATTGTTTGATATATCTTAACTCTTGGCTTAGAAGTAGTTTTAGTTTTTGTAATTATTTTCCTTTCATAATGAAAACTAGTTTCTTCTTTATCTTTTTTATTTTTATTATGGAGTAGTCTTTTATTTCATTCTACAGAAGAATGGAACTTAACATGGTTTAATTAAATGCATTTCAACCTCTTACTCTTTCATTCAATCAGATTGTTTAAATTATCATGTGCTTAATGCTAAGAAAAGATTGATCGCCTATTTCTTAGATCATGAGGTTTAATTAGTTTTCAGGAGAAATTAATTAGATTAGTCATTGATAATTTATCATACGATGAATTTTTTGACTTGTTTGTCATTATGGTTGGGAGATACACAACACTATATACGATTGTAAGGAAAATCTTAATGCATTATTTTGTTGATTAATCAATTATCACCAGGAAGCAGAAATTGAGGTAAAATAATAGAAGCATGAAGGAGCAGGAGCCACCATGTCATATAATAATCCTAAATTGATGATATGAGGAAATAGAAGATAAGAGTAAGATGTGATGAAGATTAAATTCATGTTAAGGAAAATTCGACTCTAGAATGAGGCGTGGTCCAGTGGGAAGGGGGGGGGCTTTTATTGTCGTGGGTGGGCATGACGTGGGAGTGCAAGAGGCGGGAGGGCAGGAGGGTGGAGGGTGGGAGGTGGGACGGGAGGAGGGCAGGAGGGCGGGAGGGCAGGAGTGGGGGGCAGTGGAGGGGGATGGGGGGATTACGGGCCGTTGGATCAGATCCATAGCAATGCTGCAATGCGCTGCACCTTTTGGGCAGCGCATGCATCGTGGGCCGCTGGATTTTGATCCAGCGGCCCACAGGCCACCCACCAGCCCGTCCGCCCACTTGGGCGTGAACGACACCCCCCACACCCTACCCCCCCCAACCCCCCCGGCCCTAAGACCGCAGCCCACCCGCCTCCACAACCACCACAATACCCCACCCCCCACCTTTGCCGCCCGCCCCCTGCCACAACCACCACCAGCCCCTCCGCTGCGGCCCCCATGCCCGCCCTAAGGCACGACCACCACCAACCCCCCGCCCGCTGCCCACTGCGACGACCACGACCACCCCCCTTCGCTGCTGCCCACTGCCACCACCCATCACCACGGTCCCCCGCCTAACCCAAGGCACGACCACCACCACCCCCCTCTACCGCAGCCCCGCCCCGCCCCGCCCACCGCCCCCTGCGACGAACATGACTACCCCCTCCACCGCGGCCCCCGCCACCACCCACCGCCGCAGACCGCCTGACACCACTAGCAGCCGTGGCCCCCCGCCACCACTAAGCCACCACCCCCGCCACCACCACCACCACCACCCCCGCCATAGCCCGCAGCCACGACTCGAGTATAGTCAATAAAAAATTGACTCGGTCTCGACTCGAGTCCATGTCAATAAAAAATCGTGTTCATGAATTTGGAAACATATTAGAAGCAAAACACATGAGAACCATGTCATTTAATTTTCTTCCACATGATAAATACAAGTACAAACTACGAAAAATCATGACCACGAATAACTTACAAGTTACAAATTTATCAAGTTTGATTAAAGCCAATAACAATTCATGGAAAATGGCATGCAAATCAATAAGATTATATAGTCATTACAGATTAGGAGCTATCATAGTCCTTCTGCATCACTGCTTTGAGATTCGACTTCCCTGCACTGATGCCCCTAAATAGACTCCACAACTCCACTTTCAAATGGAACATTTATTTACCTACATATTTATAAACAAAACATGGAAAATAGTCACACAAATTATATATAACAAAGGTCAAGACAAGGGTTGTGTTAGGAAACATTACCGATGTGCTACAATTGCATGGCAAGTATGCTTATCATGCCTAACTCCCTGTTTATTGCAACCATGGCATAGCCTATCTTTTACCATATGGTCCACTACAAGTTCGTTACCACTCTTCCATCTTTTACCACTTCTTTTTGTCTTTGATTGTGCCGATGGATGTACTTGTATTTTATGATATACATATATTCTATGATGTACTTGTATTCCATTATGTACTTGTATTCCATGATGTGGATCATCTACCACATCTTCTACCAATTTCTCTATCTCCAAAAGTTTTAGCTTGGCTAGTTCAGATTTCTCAGATGATGGATATGCCTTTTAGGCCTATCAATTAAATGTACAGTTCAATTCTCCCCAATTAGAAAATAAAGTTTTGTTGCAATCAGCACGAAGTTCCACTCCATCACCATAAAAAACAACTTCCTTTGCTATTTCAATTATTTATTTCTTCATGATATAGAGTTGAGGAAAAGTATCACCCTAATTCAATCTTAGTACATACAGTAAATGTCTACATGGAATACCTTTACTTTCCAAAAGTTGACAACTACATGTGCATCTACTGTCAACTCCTATGTAAGCAACACGTGCAACCAACTCTTTATTATTTTCACAAAATGTCACATCATACTGTTCAACATCCTCCCCATCTAATTTCTTATGAGATGAGTAAAAACCAAAATGTATTGTACTTCTTGAAACTTATAAAACATTTTTCGAGTATAAACCTTTGCCATCTTACATTTCATCTTAAATGGAGTGACCAATTTGGGTCTTTTATATGAGTTTTCATAAGATTCCTTAGCCTCGTTCAATCTCTGTCCTTTGATAGCTCTCTCAAATATATGTATAAACTGAATAAGGCTATTTTTTTGTTCACAAACCTTGAGTAAAATGAGTTTTGAGATTCACTTTGTTGCGAACTTCTTATACCAGCCAAAAATATACATTTACTATACGTAGGCACCCACACTTGACGAATTACATCTATGGATTTTAACCACTCATTTTCCTCTAAGCAATTGTTTTTCATTATTTCACTCCATTGTGTTTCAAATTATTCTTTGTTTTCTGCACCATAAATTAAAGTATGGAATGGCTCATAAAACTCCCTTCTGTGAGCAATTACACCTAATTTTTTACTTTCCTTCTTAAGGATATACCAAATACAAAGATGTTCATATGTTGAAGGAAATATAAATTTAATTGCTTTATCTATTGCTGGATCTTGATCAGTAACAATTGCCTTGGGATGCCTTCCATCCATACTTTTCAAAATGTTTCAAAAAGCCATAAAAACCACTCAGTCTTCTTAATACACAAAAGCACATGCAAATGCAATTGTTTTCCTGTGATGGTTTACTCCAGTGAATGGTGCAAAGACAAGTGCATATTTATTTATATCATATGTTGCATAAAAAATCATCACATCTGAGAAAAGCTGATAATTCTTTCTAGCAATTCCTTCCATGCAAAAACAATGCTTCAATCTACCCTTATCATCTACTTCATAGCAATGAAAAAAGGAGTCATTCATCTCTTTCATTTCCTCGAAATATTCCAATAATAATTGGACATCTATTTCCTTTATTTCTTCTTTTTTTGTCTGGGCATTACTAATATCTTTATCTGTATAACCAATATTTTTAGCCCCACCTGCTTCCATTTCTAGCACGGACATTAGTTGAGAAGTTTTTATTTTAGCCTCTTCAAATGTGTCAATCAAATTTCTGTGCATACTTATCACATGCATATATGACCTGAGAAATTAAGTTTTTGATGGTGTCAGGAGTGCATGACAATGTCCTTCTTCAAAATGCATGACCTTCCATGTGCCCTCTATATTTTTAGTTATCCTGATGCATGCATGACAATCTTCTCTACTTATAAGATGACTTTTCTTTTTTCCTTTGTGAGGTATTTCTGTTTGTGCCTCAACTTCTTTTATATGTCCTTCTTTAGAACGCACAAATACTTGCGACCATAACTCTTTTATTCTCTTATGATAATTTGTACTATGTTTAACGTAACCCAAATCTAGCCATTTTTTAGTAACTACTGTAGAAGTTGAGTGGTTCGTCTAGACAATCAAATTCCATTGCAACCTTCGGTTTAAACTCATCTTCTACACTAGGATAGACTGTTATAATATGTTGACCTAATTCTTCTTCCTCATGTCCGTTATCTTGAAGATTGTCCATTCTTAAAAAATACAAAATTTTTAAAAACTAAGATTTATTTCAACTAAAATAGTTGCAATAAATAGAATTTATTTTAGTCAAAGTTCTTTTAAAGGCTTAACTCTTACTTGAATTCTCGTCTTCGGATGGATTTATTCTTGGCTGACTGATGTAAATCTGGCCTCATCGACTACATTCACAAATATTTTTGACCTGAAAATATATTTTTTACACCGATAAAAATATAAGTATAAGAAATCAAGGCAACCATTATGTCCTAAAAAATATTTTTAATTATTTTGTAATTCACTGTTTTATTTAAGTATAAAGCTCGTTAAAAAATTTTTACCCCTTACACAATGAGTTTCGTACGTCAAGGGGGAGGTGGGCCACGACAGGAGGGAAGGCCGGCCTGGGGAGGTTGGTGCCCGGGGGGGGGGGGTGGCAGAGCGCGTCGGTGGGGGGTGGGCAGGGGGTGGCAGGTCGGGGGTTGGCTTCTGGGGGTTTCGTACGTCAAGGGGGAGGCGGGTCACGACAGGAGGGGAGGCTGGCCTGGGGAGGTTGGCGCCCGGGGGATTGGGGGCGGCGAGCAGTGCGCCGGTGGGTGGGGGGTGGCAGAGTGGGGTTGGCAGGGGGATGGGTGGGATTATGGGCCGTTGGATCAGATCCAACGGCCAATAAAGAGCAACGCTGGTGTGCTGCTAAAATGGGGCAGCGCATACCAGCATTGCCTAGCCGCTGCCCCTTGCCACTAGCACCACCACCCACTCCACCGGCCCCCCCCCGCCCTCCATAAGGCACGATCACCACCCCCTCTGCCGCGGCCCCCATGACCGCCTCCCCTTGCGACGACCACAACCACCCCCCTTCGTTGTGGCCCCCGCCACCACCTGCCGCTGCGGCCCCCTCTGCCAACACCCAGCCACCGCTCTTGCTACCACCACCGCAACCACACCCGCCACCACCTGCCGCCGCGACTCGAGTATAGTCAATAAAAAATTGACTTGGTGTCGACTCGAGCCTAATTAATAAAAAATTGTGTTCTTGAATTTGGAAACACATTAGAAGCAAAACACATGAGAGCCATGTCATTTAATTTTCTTCCACATGATAAATACAAGTACAAATTACTAAAGATCATGCCTGAGAATAACTTACAAGTTACAAATTTATCAAGTTTGATTAAAGCCAATAACAATTCATGGAAAATGGCATGCAAATAATTAAGATTATATAGTCATTTCAGATTTGGAGCTATCATAGTCGTTTTGCATCACTACTATTGAGATTCGACATCCCTGTACTCGATGCCCTTGAATAGACTACATTTTCAAATGTAACATTTTTTTACCTACATATTTATAAATAAAACATGGAAAATAGTCACATAAATTATATATAACAAAGGTCGAGATAAGGGTTGTGTTAGGAAACATTACTGATGTGCACAATTGCATGACAAGTGCGCTTATCATGCCCAACTCCTTGTTTATTGTAACCATGGCATAGCCTATCTTTTACCATATGGTCCACTACCGGTTCTTTACCACTCTACCATCTTTTACCACTTCTTTTTGTCTTTGATTGTGTCGGTGGATGTACTTGTATTCCATGATGTACATATATTCTATGATGTACTTGTATTCCATTATGTACTTGTATTCCATGTGTGGATCATCTACCACACCTTCTACCAATTTCACTATCTCCAAAAGTTTTTTCTTGGCTAGTTCAGATTTTTTAGATGATGAATATGCCTTTTTCGCCCATCGATTAATTATACAGTTCAATTCTCCCCAATTAGAGAATAAAGTTTTGTTACAATCACCACGAAGTTCCTTTCCATCACCATCAAAAACAACTTCCTTTGTTATCTCAATTGTTCATCTCTTCATGATATAGAGTTGAGTAAAAATATCACCCTCATTCAATCTCTGTACATATAGCAAATGCTTACATGGAATACCTTTACTTTCCAAAAGTTGACAACTACATGTGCATCTACTGTCAACTCCTATGTAAGTAACACATGCAACCAAACCTTAATTATTTTTACAGCATGTTACATCATACTGTTCGACATCCTCCCCATCTAATTTCTTATGAGATGAGCAAAAAACCAAACTGTATTATAGTTCTTCTTGAAACTTAATAAACATTTTTCGAGTATAAACCTTTGCCATCTTACATTTCATCTTAAATGGAGTGACTAATTTGGGTCTTTTATATGAGTTTTCATAAGATTTTTTAGGCTAGTTTGAATCTCTATCTTTTGATAGCTCTCTCAAATCTATGTATAAACTGAATAAGGCTATTTTTTTGTTCACATACCTTGAGTAAAATGAGTTTTGAGATTCACTTCATTGCGAACTTCTTATAACAACAAAAAAATACTTTTACTATACATAGGCACCCACTCTTGATGAATTGCATATATGGATTTTAACTACTCATTTTCCTCCAAGTAATTGTCTATCATTATTTCACTCCATTGTGTTTCAAATTCTTCTTTGTTTTCTGCACCATAAGTTAAAGTATGGAATAGCTCATAAAACTCCCTTTTGTGAGTAATTGCACATAATTTTTTACTTTCCTTCTTAAGGATATACCAAATGAAAAGATGACGATATGTTGAAGGAAATATCAATGTAATTACTTTATCCATTGCTGGATCTTTATCATTAACAATTGCCCCGGGATGCCTTTCATCCATGCATTTTAAAAATATTTCAAAAAGCCACACAAACGACTCAGTCTTCTTAATACATAAAAAAGCACATGCAAATGTAATTGTTTGCCTGTGATGGTTTACTCCAGTGAATGGTGCAAAGACAAGTGCATATTTATTTATATCATATGTTGTATTAAAAATCATTACATCTGAGAAAAGCTGATAATCTTTTCTTGCAATTCCATCCGCCCAAAAACAATGCTTCAACCTGCTCTCCTCATCAACTTCGTAGAAATAAAAAAAGGAGTCATTCATCTCTTTTATTTCCTCGAAATGTTACATCAATAATTGGGCATCAATTTCCTTTATCTCTTCTTCATTTTTTGTTTGGGCATTTCTAATCTCTTTCTCTGTACAACCAATACTTTCAGCCCCACTTGCTTCAATTTCTGGCACAGACTTTAGTTGAGAAGTTTTTATGTTAGGCTCTCCAAATGTGTAAATCAAATTTCGGTGCACACTTGTAACATGCCTATGTGATCTATGAAATTGAGTTTTTGATGGTTTAAGGAGTGCATGACTATGTCCTTCTTCAAAATGCATGACCTTCTATGTTCCCTCTTTATTTTTAGTTACCCTAATGCATGGTTGGCAATCTTCTCTAATTATAGGATGAGTTCACTTTTTTCCTTTGTGGGGTATTTCTCTCTTTTGTTTGCTCGTACTCATACCAACAGTATTGTTATCATCCTCACATCTAATATGTATTTTACATTTATCTTCTTTTGAATGTCCTTCTTTAGAATACACAAATACTTGAGACCATAACTCTTTTGTTCTCCTATGATAATTTGTACTATGTTAACATACACAAAATTTGGCCATTTTTAAATAACTACTGTAGAAGTTGAGTGCATCTTGCAAACAATCAAATTGCATTCCAACATTCAGTTTGAACTCATCTTCTCCAATAGGATAGAATGTTGTAATATGTTGGCCTAATTCTTCTTCGTTATATTCTTTATCTTCAAGATTGTCCATTCTTAAAAATACATAATTTATAAAAACTAAGCATATTTTCAACTAAAATAGTCACAATAAACATTCTTTAATTAAGTCAAAGTACTTTCAAAGGCTTAACTATTACCTGATGCCCATATTCAGCTAGATTTATTCTTTAATGATAGGTGCAATTCTGGCCTCCTTGACTCCACTTAGAAATGTTTTCACCTGAAAATATATTTTTTTACACCGATAGAAACAAAAGTACAAGAAATCAAGGCAACCATTATGTCCTCAAAAATTTTTATTTTCATTGCTTAGTAAATTCACTGTTTAATTTAATTAAATGATTATAAATATTGTCTCTGAAGCCCATCAAAAAAATAATAAATTCAACAAAATTCTAATAACCTTAAAAATTGCCCACCCTCGACGAGGCGAGTTCGGCACAGTAGGGCGTCCAGGGGTGGCCGTGGCAAGGTAGTGCTGCTTGGGAGTGGGGGCGGCGATAGGGGGAGGGCCAACCAGGGGGGTGGGGGGCAGCGGAAGGTGGCACCAGTGAGGAGGGGAGGCAGGGACCGGGTGGTGGGGGGTGGCAGGGACCGGGTGGTGGTGGGGGGGGGAGGGTTTGGCAAGGGGTGTCTGGGGGAGGTGGCTGCCTAGTCTGGTGGTAGGGGGTAGCAGCCTTTTAATGTCATCGGCGGTTGAGTGGGACACGCGTGGCAGGAGGGGGGAAGGCAGGAGGGCGGGCGGGTAGGGGGACGGGCAGATGGGCGGGTGGGTGGGGGGGGGGGTTATGTAGTTTGTTGGATCGAAATCTGGCAGCCCACAATGCATGCACTACCAAAAGAGTGGCAGTGCATGCGAGCAAAATGATATATATATATATATATATATATATATATATGTATAAAATAAATTGTGAATTTTTTTAAATATAAACTTTGTGAATATACCACATACTTGTAAAATTTTCTTTTAACAACTCATTGGGTAATTACACATGAGTGATTATAAGTAATTCTTAAAATACTGACAAATGTGATCTATTAGATCAAATATTAATAATCACAATTATATATATATATATATATATATATATATATATATATATACAAGAGAAAATTTTACTAGGCTCATCGCCACAAGCAAAATAATTTCAGTTTCTCCAATAAGTTTGTTAATTGAAGGTTTATACAAGCCTTGAACTAAAAATACAGTGTTAAATTATACTAGGGAGAACAGCAGATTACCACTGGCGAAAAATAAGCCTTTTTCTTACTAAAAATTTTATTAACAAATTTGTCACTAAAAAATTGTGATAAAATAATTGTCACTAAAAAATTAATATATTCAAACAATATGAAAATTTTTTATTATTTTATCATAAAAAATTTGGGGGATAAATATTTGTAATCATTTAAACACAATTTTTAAGTGTAAGAAATAAATCCACAAAAATTTGTCACTAAAATTTTAGTGGCACAAGTTTAATAATTTGTAAATAAAAGTTTATGTGTCAAAAATATTTTCAATGTTATGACATCGTTTTTCTATTATAAAATTATGTGCTATCAAAAATTTACCATCTAAATTTTGGTGGCATTTTTAAATTATTTGAAACTGAATTGCCGCAGAATTTTTCAAGATTAATTTACCATGGACACCGTTTTTAATTTTAAAAATCGAAAAAAATGGGTTTTTAAGCTTTAGTGCGGAAACCAAAATTTTTTGGCTGTGCGCGCAGTCAGCCGCGTGTTCTGGCGAACACGTGGCCCGGTCTGCTTGCCGCAAGTTGGTGCGGCAGTGGCGGGTGGTGGCCTGGCGTACTAGCCGCCCTGCTGCACCTTGTCACCACCACTTCCCTCGTCCCACTTCTGGCTGCTGGCCCATTGCCACTCCCCACCTGGCCCTGACATTCCCTCCCTTCTGGCCTGCCCCGCTGCTCTGCCCTGACCTGCTGCCCCGCCATGCCAGCCTGCCAAGTGGCCCTTGTCTGCGGCCCTGCCCTGCTGCCCACACACACCCTACCAGCACCACTGGCCTGCCTGCACGGCCCTGCCATCACAGTTGATCTGCGCTGCCCCGCGTGAGACTGTGCGACTGCCCATAATTTTTTTTATTAATTTTTTTAAAAAATCATCTCTTATTTGTAACCGAAAACCACCCACCCTTGTCGCCATTTTTCGGCATCAATCAGTGACTGTTTTGTCACGGAATCGTGGTAATTTGCCAGCAAAAATTTTCAACTCTCTTCTGTCTCGAATTTAATTTGATGTGAGTTTTTATGGTTAAAAATTTCTATTGACAAATTTCGTGCAAACACCTTGTGTCACCTAATTTTAACGTTTTACCAACTAAAATTTAGGTGAAAAAAAGAAAATTTTCCATTAGTGGACATTGTAGCTGTCAACTTTTGAATTAGGGTAAAAGAGGGGTGGCCAAGCTCCAATTTGTCCTCGCACAGCACGATGGCCGTTCCCAGCCCCCCGCATTATACCACAGCCATTGTATGCAACCGCACACTGCTGTCACTGCTTTGACTCGACTTTGTCGGAGCCAGCTCCACTGTCTTCTCCTTGATTCATTATTCTTCAGCCCTAATTGTATGCACTTGTTGATAAATCATTCAATTGTGCTGATTAAGTATTGTTATATTTTCAATTTGTTATAATATATATTCAATTTCATGAAAAATCACTGAAAATGTATTTGTTTATTTTAATTTTCAATTTAGATTTGATTATATCTTCCATAACATAGAGTGTTACGTATAAATTGCTTGCATTTAAATTTGGTTTATTTAAGTGTATTCAAGTTTATACTGTTAATTGAATTTTTATTAATTGTTTATGTTTATTTTTAATTTACATGATTAATTAAAATGTTTCACTCATTGTTGTTATTATAATTATTGATTGTTTAGACGTCAAAATCTATCATCTTTACGAGTTGGAGGTTTGCCATTGTTGATTAATTTCCCTGACATTTATAATTTGTTGCTTTATAGATAAAAAATATTTACATAAAACACTAAAATTGAAATAGATGTAACTACTCATTAAAAAAAATCTAACTAGGTAATATATTACTATCATTATTTGTAAATCTTAATTGTTGTAGATTGTTTGTGTTTTATTCTGTAATATTCGTGTAGGTACACACTTATAATATAATGCATAGAGGTGATAGATTATGGATGTACTAAAGGAGAATGTTAGGTGGTGGTTTGCATCCAAAATATGTGTCAAGAGTAAATGACTTCCTAGATGTTGCTTTTGCTCATGCTCTATTGCGAGGAGAGCAAAAAATTAGTTGTTCTTGTGATAAATGCACAACTTGTTCTATGTGCACCGGTAATGAAGTGTTGCGCCATTTGTATTACAATGGGTTCATGCAAAATTATTATGTATGGAGATTTCATGGAGAGGATGACAATTTCATACAAGCTAATCATAATATGGGAAGCACCTATACAATCGGCGAACCTAAAGGAGCCTTTGGAGACTTGTTTGTAAATGTTGCGGGTGCACATGTTCGAAATCCACAATTTCATCACAACACAACATATTACCATAATCAACCAAATCCAAAAGCTAAGGCATTCTATGACCTACTTGATTGAGAAAGCGAGAGAAAGAGATAGAGAGAGAATCTTTGTATGGGGGATGCGAACGTGTCTTCTCTTCAGGCAACGGAAAAATTGTTGCACATCAAGCCACGTACACATGTCTTTGGATTAGCATTCGATCATATAGGTGCAAAGTTTAAAAAGTGGTTGTCAAACGACAACAACTTGCCTAGGTCATATGACACTACTAAAAAATTGATAAGGAGTTTTGGTCTCAATTTTGTGGAAATTCATACTTGTCCAAATGGTTACATTCTATACGACAAGGAAACTAAAAGTTTAACCGTGTGTATATCATGTGGATTGAATCAATATACTCATGATGTGAGTGGAAAGGCAACTAAAAAGGTCTTGAGAAAATAGCTATTTATGTCACAGAAGACAGTACAGTATATGTCATGACAGAAGTTTAATCCAGCATTGCCTGGATCCATGATACATTCACGTCATGGAGAAGTGTGGAGATACTTCAATGACGCATTCCCAGATTTCTCTTCTAATCCTTGAAATGTCAGGTTTGGGCTATGTGCTGATGAATTTAGCCCATTTGGGTATTCAACAAAATCTAATTCCATTTGGTCTCATAGTCTATAATGCATCAATAGATTTAGTCCATTTGGGTATTCAACAAAATCTTATTCCATTTGACTTGTAAGTCTCACGATGTATAAACTCCCACCTTGGTTGTGTATGATATGCCTTTTTCTATTCCTGTCCTTGCTCATTCCCGGCCAAAATAGTACAGGACAAATCACTGATGTCTATCTCTAGCCGTTGGTTGATGATTTAAAATTGTTATGGGAAGAAGGGGTCCACACTTGGGATATACTTTGTTGAAGCAGAATTTCCAAATGTAAGTTGCTATATTATGGACTATCAGTGACTTCCTTGTGTATGACATGTTATTTGGATGGAGCACACATGGTAAGTTGGTGTGTCCATATTGCATGGGCCACATGAAGCCTTTTTTACTACAATTCTTGGGGATGGCAACGTGGTTTGATTGTCATCATCGATATCTAATATTTTCTCAACAATTTAGGTGACAGTGATATCAATTTCTTGTAGGTAAACTCGAGAAAGATGGACCTCCGCCAAAGCTCTTAGGGGGTGAAATTAAGGAACTGGCAGATTGCCTCCCTCCAAATAAGTATGATCTCTTCCTTAAAAGTAAAGATAGATTACTTGGGTTTGGTAAAAGTCAAAATTGGCAGAAGAGAAACATATTTTGAGATTTACCATATTGGAGTAGTTTGTTGATTAGACATGTTTTAGATGTCATGTATATTGAAAAAATGTGTTTAACAATATCTTTTTCATGTTATTGTTATTTAGAGTCAAGAGGAATAAGGATAATATTAAGAGCAGGAAAGATTTGACAATGTATTGTTCTCGCAAGGAGTTGGAGCTTGTCACTGATGGACAATGAGTATACATGCTTATATACATATAACTTTGTTAGAAGTCATGTTAAACTTGTGTGTGATTGGTTGAAGAGCTTGAAATTTCTTGATAGATACGTATCCAACTTTGTCAATTCTGTCAATACAGTAAAATGCACCATCACAAGGTTAATAAGTCACGAATGTCATGTGCTCATGCAAAGATTAGTGCCCAATTGTGTTCGACAGCCTAATATCTTTGGGCCTGTAGAATACTATAACCGAATTGTCTCACTTTTTCATAGATATTTCTGCACTAACCGTCGTAGTTGATCGTATGATTGATATGATGATACTCGGGGTGTTCATGTAATTTAACCACATGGCATTGTTAAAGTTAATCACAAGTCTCAATTAAGATCCCCACATGTGTATGTTTTGGCATAACAATGTCAACATATTTATTACATGTCATAAGATATTGGATAATGGCATGTAAAGTGCACATCAACGTTCTTTCAATGTCGATGAATTTCATGATACTGGTAAATCTAATGTATATCAAGATGTTGAGGATCTATCAATGTGTCCAAGGCCTATGATTGATTGTGATACACCCATAGCAATGTCTAGAAAAAATGATGAAGTCGAGCATGACAAACGAATTCAAGTTGAGAACACCATGAATCAAGAAACATTGGATGAATCAGAGTCTGAAGATAGTATTGATGAATATTTATAATTCAATTTTATTATTGGCTTCAATATAATGTTTTATAATTGAATTCATTGTTGATTAATTCCAATCGTTAACTTTTTATTTCTCTCATGTGGGTAGAGAGTATGGGTTGTGGTTGCACTCATGGACAATATGAGACAAGAATAGGATCTTCATCTCGAGGAGTTGCTTCCTGAGGTGGTCGACAGCTTGAGGAACTGCTTCCGGTGAATTTCACGCAGGTGGCTCTAGGATGAGCCAATTGCCACACAAATTTGATCCATACAGACTCGTTGATGAGCTGATGTTACTAGCTCGCCGCTTGAGGTACCATTGAGCGAGGATAAGGATATTGGTCAGCCAAAGCAGGACATTGAGGAGGGCCTTATGGAGATGTTAGATAATTGTGTTCTCCCCTCCCGTCTCCCCCGTAGAGCCAATAGGATGTCAAGATCAATGCCTCTTACTAAGCATGGGGATTAGCTATTTCATACACTAACTGACATGTTTATATGAACTATTATTCAAATATATCGAAATATAAACTTTATGATGATGTTGATTTTTAATAATTTATGTTTATGTCTCTTGAGTGCTCGACCCACGCTCAACAGATGTCTTTGACAATACAATGCCGAGTGAAAGGAGTGTGGCCAAGTTGGAAGACTATTCTAATGAATATCAAAGACATGATGTGCCACGAGTGAATGGTAAGTACTCGATGTTTGACAATATCCTGTACATGCTTATATCATAATTCGTTATTTATCTTAATATGAAGTTTTTGTTTGTTTGGTGTACGTTTGTATGATTTTCAACTAGAAGATCAACCACATGCACAAAATGGCTTCATGATAAATGCACTAGAATTGTATAAGCAACTGATGAAGAGAGCACAGGACAAGGCAAAAATGCTTGTTAAAACAAATGATTAGATGAGCTTGATTGAAAGAAGAAAATCATGGTGGCTTGACCATGATGTATGGGAGGGACTATGTACAGAGCATTGGGCAACCAATGAGTGGAAGAAGGCATCTAAGACGAACAAAAGTAATCATCTCAAGCCAAAAGACGGAGATATAACATGCCACACGAGAGGATCCATTAATACGGAAATCCGTGAGCAAAGATTAGTATGTTGAATAATAAAATTATAGTGCGTAGTTGTAGTTGCATTTTTAAGTTGATTATACCTTCTTTGTATTGTGTGCAGACACAGGAGCTCGGTCGTACGGCAACTTTAGTGGATGTGTTCGATAGGACTCACCGTGTCAACAATGGAAAATGCCCATACAAAGATAACAAATCAGAGCTTGTTACGGTGAGTCACAATATCATATCTCAAACTTTAAATAATGCTGACTTATATAATGCACTTTAGGGCTTATTATTGCTGTAAAAGGTGGTAATTTATATTTTTCTTGTTAGTTGTTCTCTTCCTATGATATCGATTGTTGTGTTTGTAGTTAATTTAGTATAGAGAGGAGGGGGACTTGTGAGAAAATTGATTGAGGAATATGCTAATACACTTGATGAAAACCAATGGTGTCAATTCACTTAAATGCAAATTAGATTTAAACTTTATTTGTATGCTACTTCTTTCACTTGTATTTCGTTGATTCTCTTTAAAAAAATATATCTACCAATTACAGGTTAGGTATAAGAAGAGGTTGAGGGAAAATATGGTGATGACACCTTTGCTATACCCGAGCTCGATGAAGATGCCAACCTATATCTAGCAAGGGTAGCAAATAGGGGCATATTTTATGGTCTGGGTTCTACCACACAGAGTGCACTACACCTCCCAAGTTCAATGTCTGGCTCCTCCTGAGGGTCTTGATCATCTCACTCAACACACAAAGGTCCACCTACCCATCATGACGCTACGTAGATTATTGATCCAGAGTTGATCAGACACCTTGATATGATTGAGAAGCTCATTGTTCAGACACTCTCGACTGTAGTAAACCCGACTTACCATCATGCTGTAGTAAATGAGGTGGTGCAATAGGAGATGCATACTATGCGGCAAGATGTTGTTCCAGATGTTACTAGTGAGATGACTAGTAATCTTGCTACTGATGCTGCACAACACTTGTCACATATTGTTGCTGAAGAACTGAATGATAAATTCATTGTTTAGCTTCGTCCATCAGAAGAACGACAAAAAAACAATGTTTGATGGAGAATCGAGCTTGAGATAATACCCTCTTCAAGGTTTTGCTTAATAAGGTTGGAAAAGATGTGGGTGTGCCACATGATGATGATGCACAACCTCCACCAGACTCTCACTTGTAGTTTGTGGATGTGGCACATTATTTGATGGGTTTGTGTTGTGTGTTTTTCAAATGGATTTTGTGGAATTTGTGATGGAATTATTTTGGATTTATATCTATTATTTCTTGTTTGTGGAGGAGTTATTTATAGTGTGTGATAGAAACAAATGGTTATAGTTATGTTGGAAATGGTTAGAAATGGTTTAAATATTATTGCAATGACCTGGCCCAAAATGTAACATAATGGGCTAAATCATTATTTCAAAAGTAGTTAACTAAGTTAAAGATCTAAAGTTCATTCCTATTTATAAATAAAATCTTATCCCAGTAGTATTGGGATCTCACAATCCACCCATCCCAAAATTCCTACACTTGGCCCATTGCCAGTGCCAATCTACGACCTCTTTGACCCATGACCGACAGCTTAGCTAACGTCCCTAGTCTATCCCACCATCTAATACGTTACCAAGAGGCTCTGATACCACCTATAATGACATTGCCCAAAGTGTAAACTAATAGGTTAAGTTATCTCTTCAAAAGTAGTTAACCGAAATTAAAGATTTATAGACCATTCACATATATAAACAGGATCTTACCCTAGTAAGTATTAAATATAGGACTAAGTTGAAAAATCTCACAATGAGATCCCTCAACTTAGTCCAATATATAATACTTGCTAGGATAAGATCCTGATATAAGTGGGAATGAAATATAAATCATTGACTTAGCTAACCATTTTTGAAGAGGTGATTTAGCCCATTATATTGCAGTTTAGGCTGGGTCATTAAATATAGCATTAGAGCCCTCCTGGTTCCGTATTAGATGGTGGGCTAGACTACTAATGTTGGCTAGGCTGTTGGTCACGGACTAAATAATGTCGTGGGCTAGGGCTAAGAATGGGCTAAGTGTAAAAATTTTGAGGACAAAATTTCTTAAGGTGAGTAGATTATAATTTGGTGTTGCCTTTTCCTGTTACACACCAAAATTTGGTGTCAAATATACTAATATGTCACCAAACTATCGCCGAAATTCGGTGACAAAATACAATTTGGTGGTTATTTTTCTTGTCTGCCATTAAACTTTGGTGTCAATTTGAAAGAACTGACATCGATATTTCAATGGCAGATCAACCACCGACATCTGACACAGTTTTACTATGTCAGTTGGCCACTATTTAATCACCAATTATTGATGTCAATTAAGATCCTCTCAATGTTATAACACCTAAACCAAATATGGACCGAATTGTCTCACGACTTTCCTTTACATCTCAATGTGCCATTTGAAGAAGATATAAAAATATACCATACCTAAATCTAAATGATTAAAAAACTTAGTCACCGAAATTCGACAGTGACAATGTGACACTGTTTAATTTCGGTGGCAAAAGATTAGTGACAAGGGGCCTTTTGTACCTTTTTCACCCCTTCTGTCCGGTGATAGAAGGGGATTTTCCACTAATGTCTTAATTTGCCCATTTTGCCTTTTGGCCATTCTACCTTCCTCTAATGGTAGGATTATACCTTGTATATATATATATATATATATATATATAGGCAAGACATGAATATGTTTGCTCATATTCTGGTCCGATAACTCATATTTACAAAATTTAATTTAAGTTCCTTCGAATCGGTTTGTCTTGAGGTTCGATACTCGTATATCAAGAATAAAATTTATGATATTTACGCTCTTACCTGAGTAGCATGGGGCACGTGGAATCCCGTGTGAATCAGCAAGGACCACCGTCTTTTTCCTACCCTAGGTAAATTTTGGAATAGGTGGTGGCAGCTCCCCTAGAAGGGGAGGAGATAAAAAACAGAGAGGATAAGAAAAAGTTGCTGAGGATTTGGTGGGCAAGATATGGAGCAAATTGAAGGAGGAGAAAATGAATTCCTGGTCTATAAATACCCGGTTGCAAAGCTGTAGAAACACGGGGGTTCATATGCTAAAAAAATAATAAGAAGAGAGGCCTCTTCCCCGCCGGCTCCATTCACCCGGCGCCTATTCACTGCCGAAGCTCTCTGCCTCGCCAACTTGCTGCTGCCCACACCGAGGAGAGAATATATACTGCCCAGGAGAGCTGTGCTTAGAAGCGTCGTGCTTGGCCACGCCCCACTGCCGTAAAGTCCTGCCACAGTGGTGTAGCCTTCCAAATAACAGGTTGCAGTCCCCCTTCATGAGCCGTCGACCACCCCTGTATCCCTACCTCACCGGTGCTGCCCTTGGAGAGTATAGCCGGAGACTTTCTGCGGAGCATTTTTATAGCTTGTGGCCGACGAGGAGAGGAGAGCCAAAGCCCCCTCGGGGAGTGTTGCCGGAGTTGAACCATTGCTGCCTCGCTACCCCTTTGGCCGTTATTCTAAAGGTCGTCATCATGGGAGTTCGGAGATAAGTAACACATCCAGAGCCAAAAATTGAACCACCCCGTTGAAGTGTTGCTGCCAAGGGACCATCACATTTAGAGTCCTTGCTGCCCAGCCTTGGTGTCCTACACCGGAGAGCCGCTGCAGTGA